>CM031593.1:2939344-2990006 GCA_018467065.1 Ephestia elutella
AAAAAATAACCTTTAAATATAGGATCTCTTTTTGTAGATTAAAATAATATCTAAAACAATTTAAGTAGTTCTGTCGATGACAACAAACGCCTTCCAGCAAAAAATACTCAAATACAAACCAAATTATTCAAGAGTCTCACAAGGAAGATGAATAGGATATTAGATGCGAAAATAAGGAAGGAAAATGAAAAAGAATTAAGGCTTGTAAAATTACAAATCATCATTTTGACGACCTCATCATGGCCTAATGGTGATCACATTGCCACACAGGAGGTCCCCGGTTCGATCCCCGGTCAGGTCAAGATGAAAAATGATCTTTTCCAGATTGACCTGGGTCTTGGATGTTTATCTAAATATGTATTTGTTATAAAATATAGTATCGTTGAGTTAGTATCCCATAACACCAGTCTCGAACTTACTTTGGGGCTAACTCAATCTGTGTGATTTGTCCGTATATATTTATGAATTATCATTGTCAGCTTCCCATGACCCACTGCTGGGTTTTATATTATTGGCCTCCTTATATCCACGCTAACCCCCATGCCGCAAGCTCGCATGATTACTTACCTACAATTCTGTAAAAGAACCTCTAATATTCAGTAACGGAATTCAGTTAAAAATTACAAATAGCCCCCACAATAAAGTGTTCGTTTAGTACCTTTTCAAAATCAGGTATTTCTTCTTTCTCTTTGTCCTTCTTGCCTTTCTTTCCTTTTTTCTTTTTGGGTGGTTCCTCTTCTTCCACTGGCTTTGCTTGTTCCTCTGTATCAAGTAATTATTTATCTTTAGGTACTAATAATCTAATCTCTAAGTTCTAATTGTTAGTTAGGTGTCTGAAGAGATTATATGTTTGTTTGCTTGTTCTTTTATTTGTTTGTTTTTTCTAAAATTTTGACATGATAAGTATACATACAGCCCTCCCATTGTCACTATTAAAACAAAGATCTGAGGGCCATTCTAATAATTACAAACGTAGATGTCGTGTCATAATTGTACCTCAAGAGCCAAATAGATTGAAAAGCGACAAGATCTTTGTAAGACTATGTTTTATTACGATTTCTTTGGCTTTTGAGACACAACTGAGGCACGTTATAGTACGTTTGTAAATAGTAGAATCAAAGACCTGTATCATGTAATCAAGGGCTCAGACCCTATCGAAAGACGATCTGAGCGACATTACAATAGGGCAGTTGTTAAAATTCTGTAAAGTAACAGGTAGATTCAGTGGGTCGCCACCAACGTGAGTTACCAGATACCTCAAAACTCAATACGGGTCTCAGGGAATTGGGTGAAATGGTCCCAGCAAAAGTGGACTGATCACCCGTCTGGTGCTCGCGCTGGCGTCCCCACATAGTAAATAATAATAATAAAGATATCTGTTTGTAATATATTGGGTAAAACTAAACGCAGGCGTTTCGCATTGCTGCCGCCAGAGGGCGTTCGGGGTTTTCACACTGCTAGCGTGAATGGCGTCGCCATTGCATTGTCCAGGGCGATATCGGTTTGATTTTAATACGCGGAGCGGTCTCGCGTCTTTTGCTTGTTGTTTAGTTTGAGTGATAATTGTGAATCTCCTGTTTGTTAAATAACTATTGAATTTGTGTTTGTGAAAAACTCTGTTATTGTGACTTTTTCTTGTGAGAGGTGAAACGTGGCTGGCTGTTCACATCTGACTGTTCCCGAGTGAAACTACGGGAAGAAATCTATTTAGTTGTCCTGGGGAATTGAGATCTCAAGGGTTAGGTAGGGTGATTAGGAATTCCCCCTTCCCGAAGACACTCAAGTTTGGATCCGAAGAGAAAGAAGATTTAATTTGGTAAGTGTTCAATTGTAGTTAATTTATAGGTTAGGTTATCATATAGGGCCCTGTAGCTCCCTTCATAAGCTACGGTGGTAGCAGACTGCGTTAAGTTAGTTAGGTTTTAGTCGGGCAAACGTGGTGCCGCGTGGAGATTTTTTCCCGGTACTTAATTTTACCGGTGGTTTTTTTCCCGGTGAAGTTCCGGTACAGAATTCTTCCCGCCGCTTCGTTTGTCCGGATTCTCTCTGCCACATTTTCTGGCAGCAGAGCGTAGTTGCTCTGCACATTTTCTGGTAGCAGAGCGTAGTTTATCTACCCTCTATTTGTTCGTTTGTAAAAAATAATTAATTGTTTGTAAAAATTATTAGATTTTTCTTAGTTTGTTTGTATAAGAATATTTGTAACCTTTTTTGTATTTGTTTGCGGTTTGTACCGTGCGTTCCGGGTTTGTGCCATTCTCATACCTACCGCGGTTCTTCGTGTAGTTGCTTGATTTTGTTGTTTTTTATTTACCTTTTGTTATTTTTTGTTTGTGACTTGACGCGATGGCGAAGGCCTCCAATGCTAGGGCGACACTCGCCAACGAATTGAGATGGTTTGTGACGGCCGGAGGACTCCTGTCCCGGAAGGACAGGGAGGGCGCCATACTGCTAAGAGCGGATCACCTCCACTCACGATTGATTAGCGCGGAAGCGGCCATGGCGGCGCTTACCGAAGCCGATCTTACCCCGGAGGCCTACGCAGGTCACATGGCGGACATGGACCAGATCCTGAGTCTGCACGATGATATCGCGGAGGCGGTGACCGCAATAAGGGCGAGACAGGCTGGCGGACCAGCCCCTCGCACACCTGTTAGACAGGAAGGACCAGCGGTTACTGGTCGGCTCCCCACCCTTCAGCTGTCCCACTTTGGGGGTAGGATGGAGGAGTGGGTAGCATATAAAAATATGTTTGAGTCCCTGGTCGTAGCACGACAGGATTTGTCGAAGGCCCAGAAGATGGCCTACCTCCTCTCCACTCTTGAGGATGAAGCGCGGTCGCTCATCCAGCACCTCCGGGTGGAGGACGACCAGTACGATACGGCTTGGGAGTTATTGAACTCCCGCTACCAAAACTTACGTTTGTTAGCGGATGCGCACGCCGCACAGTTGATGGCCCTGCCCAAGGTGGCCAACAGGGCACAGTTGCGCCTGCAGTTGCTCACGCCCGTTACAGTGGCCTGTAACGCGCTCCGCACACTGGGGCTGCCGGTGGACCAATGGTCTTTTTTGTTGGTGCACATTGTATTGGGCAAATTGCCCAATGACATCCGCTCGCGGTTTGAGCGCGAAAATGCGGAGCGGGATAGCACCACCCTACCAACATTCACTGACTTGGTGAAGTTTTTGGAGTTTGAGGCACGGGCCGCTGAGAATACCATGACGGACTCAGCGCCATCCAGAGCGCCTGAACGTAGGCCCTTGGAACCCTCATGGCGAGGAGGCCCCAACAGGGACGGCAACCGCCACCGCGTGGAGCTGGTGCGCGGGTTGCACACACGGCAGCAGTCGCGAGGGACGCGGACTGCCTGCAATGTGGTCGGATGGGCCACAGCCTGCTGCAATGCAGGGACTGGCAGGGACTGCCAGTACAAGATCGGCGCCGCATGGCAAAGCGGCATGAACTTTGCTTTTATTGTTTGGGCGGTCACTATGCACGTGACTGTCCCAGTGCCATACCATGCAGTGCATGCCGTGGGCGGCACCACGCGATGCTTTGCATGAACCGCAACGGGGATGGCACCCGGATGTTGAGGCAGGGGTCCCCTATGGGCGGGGGCGCTCCTGCGCGAAGCCCTCCACCATCGGACGGAGGACGCGGCTTCGCTCGTCGCACCCCCCTCGGGAGGGGGTCGCGTACCGGCGCGGGTCTTGGCGGACCGGGACCACGCGCCCCAAGGTCATGGCCAGTATGTAGCTGGCCAGGCCCCGGATAGGGCCCCCATGGGCGGGGGCCCTAGATCGGACGTGAGAGTGGGGACACCCCCTCCACGCGGGTTACCAATACCCAACACATGCAGCCGCAGCGGTTTTCTCCGCCGCTGCACGAGTACCCACGGCTGGAGTACCACCCGCCGTACCATATGTATGGCCGGGCCGCGGGTTATGCCCCCCTCAGATGGGGATGTGCACTCGCCCGCCATATTATCCGGGTCAGTGGCGCGCCCCTGGTTTGGAGAGAGTGGGGAGCCCGTAACTAGCTTGCTCCCTTGCTGGGACAGAGCCGCGGACGGTTCTGCTCCCTACCGCGGTGGTCCGCGTATGGGGTCGTAGGGGGAAGCCATTAATTTGAGAGCTCTGTTGGACTCAGGGGCTCAAAGCAGTTTGGTTACCACTCGAGTGGCACGCCAGTTAGGTTTAGTCGTGGAAGACTCGCCTGTGCCACTTCTTGGAGTTGGTGGCATACAAGTGAAGTGTCTGACGGGCCAGACACTTGTCACCTTTTCTTCGCTGAAGTCCTCCACAATGAGGATCACGACTTCGGCTATGGTAATGGATACCATTGCGGGTTGGCACCCCTCGACAGACATACCGCCGGGTGTGTTGTCTTTGGTTTCGGGTCTGGATTTGGCCGACCCCTTTGTCTTTCATCCCGGCCCAGTGGACTTGCTCCTGGGCTCGGACGTATTGGGTTGGATTTTGTTGGGTACACAGAAGGCTCTGGGTTCGTCTTCACTGATGGCAGTGTCTACGATTTTTGGTTTTGCCCTGATGGGCCCTGTGTTTGATAATGGCACCGCGGAGGAGCCACCGGTTGTCGCATCTGCGTCCTTGGCCAAGACCATGCAAAGGTTTTGGGAGGTGGAGGAGCCACCTATGAGTTCCAGGATGGATCCGGAACACGCTGAGTGCGAAGCCCTTTTTCGATCAACCACGGAGAGGTTGCCCTCCGGTCGGTTTGTAACTAGGTTACCCTTTGTTGCCTCTCGTCCTAGCCTAGGGCAAAGTAGGGCGCTTGCGGAGAAACGACTGCTGTCCATGGAGCGACGCATGCAGCGTGACCACGTACTTCGCGATAAATATATTGAATTTATGCGCGAGTACGAGGATTTGGGTCACATGTCTCCGGCTCGAGTTGATTGGAGCTCAACTGAGCATTATTTTTTGCCCCACCACGCGGTGGTGAAGGCCTCAACAGGCAAATTGAGGACCGTCTTCGATGGGTCCGCACCCACTTCGAACGGGGTTTCGTTGAATCTGTGTTTGCATTCGGGTCCCAAATTGCATAGGGACATAATTGACATCATCTTGAACTTTAGAAGACATCAAGTGGTTTTTGGTGCGGACATCCGGATGATGTTCCGCCAGACAGTCATACATCCTGAGGACAGGCGATTCCAGTTGATACTCTGGCGTGAGCGCCCTGAGGATCCTGTGACGGTGTATGAACTCAACACAAACACGTATGGTTTGAAATCTAGTCCCTATATCGCCATCAGATCATTGCTTGAATTGGCAGAGCGGGAACGGATCCGCTTTCCCCGTGGGGCTTCCGTGCTGTCACGTGACTTGTATGTAGATGACGTGTGCACCGGAGCCCAAAGTATTGAGGAGGCCCTCCTACTGCGGGATGAATTGATCGAAATATTGAAGACAGGTGGCTACGAGCTACGTAAGTGGTTGTCCAATGAGCCTAGAGTTCTAGAAGGGATCCCGGAGGATCACCAACAGAACCCTCACCTGTTTGAGGATGTGGATGATCCCAACAGGATAGCGGTGCTGGGCATGCAGTACCAGCCGCTAACCGATATTTTTACATTCCAAGTGGACTTGGAAATACCAAAGGTCTGGACTAAGAGAACGGTGTTGTCCGTAATAGCCCGTATGTTTGATCCAAGCGGTTGGATCAGTCCAGTGATATTCTCTGCAAAGTGTCTTCTTCAGAGACTTTGGACTTTGGGCGTCTCGTGGGACGAGCCGCTGTTTGGCTCTCCATTGGATGATTGGCTCGAGTTGTTTTCATCGATTAAGGAAGTCAATCGGATTGCCTTGCCTCGTCGAATATTGCCCCCGGGAAATATCGAGCCAGCCTGCATGGCTTTTGTGACGCGTCGGAGCGAGGCTACGCCGCGTCAGTCTATATGCGGACAGTTGACGCCGATGGCCGGGTCAATGTCTCGCTTTTGTTAGGGAAGAGCAAGGTCGCCCCCATCAGGACTAGGCTGACTATTCCCAAGCTTGAGTTGAGTGGAGCTCACCTTCTTTCTAAATTGTTGCATCACGTTGCCAGTGAGCTGGCGGCCACGGTCGAGATACGGGACATCTTCGCCTGGTCGGATAGCCAGGTCGCGCTTGCATGGTTGCGCGCGGCCCCACATACCTTGGAGGTTTTTGTGGGAAATCGGGTTTCCCAAATCCAGAATATCGGAATTGATATAACATGGAGACATGTGCCGGGAGAGCTTAACCCAGCGGACTGTGCCTCCCGAGGTTGTACGGCACCAGAATTGGTGTCACACCCGCTCTGGTGGGGTCCAGAGTGGCTGATGGGATCAGAAACTTCTTGGCCTGTCTGTCAGACAGATGTTACTTCTTTGAGTTTGACTGGGCTCCGTGTACATGCTGTAGTCGCTGAGACGACGTCGGAGCCGGATTGGCTACTTGCTCGGTATAGCAGTTTGGATAAGCTTCTGGGTGTTACCAGTTGGATTAAGCGTTTCATACATAATTGTAGAAACCCACAGGCAAAGCGGTTGGAGCCGATTGCAGGTGCAGAAGAGCGCCGGAGCGCATTGTTGCATTGGGTCCGTGTCGTGCAGACCGGACGGTTTGAGTCAGAGCTTCGTATCTTGCGCGACGCACGCGCTAAGTTGAAGGGCGCGGTCGCTCGTTTGAACCCGTACATCGACTCGGATGGGCTTCTTCGGGTTGGAGGCAGGCTCCGGAAGGCGGATCTTCCATATGAGACTCGCCATCCTCTGTTGTTGCCCAAGGGCGGACCCTTGGTGCAGCTTTTGGTGTCTGATCGACACATTCGTAACGCCCATGCTGGGTGCAATGCTTTGTTGGCTATTTTGCAACGCGAGTTTTGGATTTTGTCTGCCCGAAGAGCAATCCGTAGCGTTCTGTTTCGATGTATTGCATGTTATAGGTTGAAGGCATCCACGATGCAACCACAGATGGGTGATTTGCCCGCTGATCGAATCCGACCTTCGAGGCCGTTTGACGGCGTTGGAACCGATTTTGCCGGTCCCTTTTCGATCAAGGCTTCTCCCTTTCGTAATGCCCGTATTGTGAAGGGCTATTTGTGTGTATTTGTTTGTTTGGCCACCAAGGCTGTCCATTTGGAGGTGGTATCGGCTCTGACTACGGAGGCCTTCGTCGCCGCGTTGGATCGCTTTGTTTCGCGTCGAGGTCTACCTGCCCTTATTAGGTCTGATAATGGCACAAACTATAAGGGAACTGTAAATTATCTTAAGGATGTTTCTGTGTTTATTGATAAAAATTGTACTAGTTTAAGTCAAATTGCTGCCCAAAGGGGAATAACCTGGAAGTTTAGTCCCCCAAGTTGCCCCCATTGGGGAGGGATTTTTGAAGCGGCTGTGAAATCCGCAAAGACCCACCTCCGCCGCATTATCGGAGAAACGGCTCTAACTTTTGAAGAGCTGGCCACAGTGTTTTGTAAAGTTGAGGCGGTCCTCAACTCTCGTCCTCTCTGTCCGCTATCTCCAGATCCAAATGACTTGGAAGCTCTCACCCCTGGTCATTTTTTGGTGGGAGGGCCGTTGAATGCCCTGCCCGAATACCCGTGGAAGGATGAACGCGTATATCGGTTGTCGCGTTTTCAAATGTTGCAGCAAATGAGCCAGGACTTTTGGCGTCGCTGGTCGCTTGAATATTTGCATTTGCTGCAGCAAAGAGTGAAGTGGACAGACAGGACTGAGCCTCCCAGGGAGGGTGATTTAGTATTGTTAAAAGAGGCAAATTTGCCCTCATTGCTTTGGCGACGAGCTCGCATATTACGTTTGATTCTTGGCGGAGATGGCACTCCGCGTGTGGCTGAGGTGTTGGTCGACGGTTCGATTTTAAGGAGAGGTGTGACCTCTCTCGCCCGCCTTCCCGTAGAGTAAGCTAGCGGTCTGCTTCTCAGACCGGGACGGGGGATGTTTGTAATATATTGGGTAAAACTAAACGCAGGCGTTTCGCATTGCTGCCGCCAGAGGGCGTTCGGGGTTTTCACACTGCTAGCGTGAATGGCGTCGCCATTGCATTGTCCAGGGCGATATCGGTTTGATTTTAATACGCGGAGCGGTCTCGCGTCTTTTGCTTGTTGTTTAGTTTGAGTGATAATTGTGAATCTCCTGTTTGTTAAATAACTATTGAATTTGTGTTTGTGAAAAACTCTGTTATTGTGACTTTTTCTTGTGAGAGGTGAAACGTGGCTGGCTGTTCACATCTGACTGTTCCCGAGTGAAACTACGGGAAGAAATCTATTTAGTTGTCCTGGGGAATTGAGATCTCAAGGGTTAGGTAGGGTGATTAGGAATTCCCCCTTCCCGAAGACACTCAAGTTTGGATCCGAAGAGAAAGAAGATTTAATTTGGTAAGTGTTCAATTGTAGTTAATTTATAGGTTAGGTTATCATATAGGGCCCTGTAGCTCCCTTCATAAGCTACGGTGGTAGCAGACTGCGTTAAGTTAGTTAGGTTTTAGTCGGGCAAACGTGGTGCCGCGTGGAGATTTTTTCCCGGTACTTAATTTTACCGGTGGTTTTTTCCCGGTGAAGTTCCGGTACAGAATTCTTCCCGCCGCTTCGTTTGTCCGGATTCTCTCTGCCACATTTTCTGGCAGCAGAGCGTAGTTGCTCTGCACAATATCATACATTAATAAACGATTTGATTGAAAGGAATGATGATGATGTGTGTCCGACCGATGTCGGTCATGGCGACCACTTAAAGAATTTTAAGGGTTTAGGTAGCCAATCTTATTGGAGAAGATCCTCGCACACTGCGGGCATATGAGCACACCGTTGATATAATTATATTGAGTCAGCACAGGTGGCCGAGTTTTTAACTCATCGCGCTTGGGGTCGAGCTCAGCGCGTCGTTAAATTTCAAAGTCAAGGACTTTGGTTTAACCAAAGCCCGTCATTTAAAGCAGTGGTTCCCAAACTTATTTTGTCTACTGCCCACTTTGAGAATAAATATTTTTTTAGCGCCCCCATTTTTTCACCTTTTTAAAAACCACTATAACTTCAAATTAAATTAATTAATTATTGTGACCTATATATGTATATTAACGGAGAATTCTAGAATGCACAATTAGGGTTATTTAACAAAAACTTGTTAAAACATGATAGATATCTACGAGTACTATAATAACTATTAAAATGCGAATGTGTGTCTGTTGCCTTTTTATTTGTTTGTTTGTGTCTACTTTCATTACGAAACGGAGCGACCGATTGACATGATTTTCATTTTTTCTATATTCAATAAAATAGGACAGATATATAAACTACGCGGAGAGAAATATACGAGTAGAACCGAGTTTGAGCAATCTTTTAATTCATATTATATTATAATAGAATAGATGTTCACAAGTTGTTGTTGAGAGTCGAGAGCTCTTGCAGTCGTTGTTTAAGAGGCCTCCTAGCTAAATAAAGCTCCTAGCAAAAAAAAAAACATTTTCTTTCTGGGTCTCTTACCGCCCCCCTTGATACCTGCAGCGCCCACAAGGGGGCGTTATCGCCCACTTTGGGAACCTCTGGTTTAAAGGAATAACATTATGCTTTACTGACCAACGATAGATTCCTCAGACCAGTTGAAGAGCTCGCTTGTATCCTTGACCACTTGCACCTGACACCAAGAAAATATTGTGTTACTTCTACAGAAAATCAAGGCCTACCGATTTTTTTTAGATATGAGAGTCAAAGAGAGAGGTAAAGGATGCTAACGACTTAGAATTTAATCTGGATATGGTTGGATAGATCTAATTTCAATTAGTTTTGTTTTTAAAAGCGTTTTAGAAGCGATGGTGGCCGAGTGGTATGGCTGCAAAAGTCCCAGGTTCTAAAATCAAATCAAATTCTACCCGTGCTATGTGAGTTTGTATACCAATCTGACTCATGTATGGTAGTTTTCATCGACCACCACTTGCTTGCGGTGAAGGAAAACATCGTGAGGAACCACTCTGGTTGATGATCAGCTAGTGTGTGAAATGGAGAAGGCAATGGCAAACCACTCCACTAACATTGCCAAGATAGTCTTTATTGTTTCATTCCATATAATGACCACGACCCACAGTCATAAGGAGGCTTAAAAGGAAGAAGTTTTTAAAAGGTCTGCTCGGGTGTATAAAATGGTGGTTTTATAGATTTTTATTTACCTATACTTTTTACTTATCCCTCTATTCAACGGCGGATCCAGGACTTTTTTCTGGGGGGCACAAGTGGTGGACTATGAATGTTGGGGGGGGGGTGCAACAAATCGACATTCGTCCTGGCTAGCGATGTGCCTCCGGGAAATCGACGAACATTTCTTCCCTTGATAATTTCCGAAAATTCTATAAAGGGGTTTGGGTAAAGTTGGCGTCATTTTCAATTTTCGCGGCCACTCACCAAACTTGGTTATTTTGAAAGAACATATCAAGGGGATCAAACTTTATTATGGAGTACATATAGCTAAACTATATCGGAGCTGAGATATTAGGCATTTTAGTTTTCATATTTTTGACTAACAACTCAATTCGATTTTAACAATAATGCTAATAAAAAGTAAAAAACGGCTTTGTTTATGCTGGTTTTAAACATGCGGCACGATTAGAATGAAACAAGTCTAGTTTCGAACGATATTCAGATGTATTTACACCTGCCGGGTGTCCTGTAACGGCACACTGTTTTGTTTGTTATGAATCTACAATTCTTCAATTCGTTACACTTTTTACGTTATAGCCATGATTCATACAGAGATCTGTGCCCAAAATGAGACGTATAGAGACCTTCAAGGGCGGATCCAGCTTTCGCGTCAGGGGAGGTTCACATGGTCGAGTGCGTGTTGTTAGCCCGGCACTGTCCCCAAGGTTTATTTTTAGTATAGAAAGAAATATGTATACATGCAACTGGAATTTATGGGGGGCATGCTCCTCCCTAAATCCGAATGCAATAAATCACTAAATTGAATTAAATGAGACCAGTTGAGATTCCGCTCCAACCGCTCTTTCGTGGACCAAATAAATTCACTCCGAATTATACTCGGAGAAGCAACCGAAGGGAAGCGTGAAATCAATTTACGTTTGTCGACTTCGAGAAAGCTTTCAATACATTGCATTGGCCTAATATTTGGCACCAGCTTGACGAAATCGTTGAGTCACGCCCAAGATTAGAGACCTACTAAAAGCCCTATATTTAAATAACTTCTCCAAATTGCTCACAAAGGTGCTGATCTCTCAAGATATTGCAGTTCACGCCAGAGTCAGACTGGGTGCATAATGCTCATAGTGAACGACTGCAAGCGACGAAGTATAGAGTGGGGGTTGTCCGATCAACTGGATGACCTAGACTACGTTGATGACCTGTGTCTGCTCAGTCACAAACACGTCGACATGTAAGGTAAACTGGACAACCTACAGCGAGTGGCCGCAAAAGTTGGGCTTAAAATCAACGCAAAGATGCAAGATGTTCTCCTATCTCGGAAGTGTAGTCTCGAAGTCTGGCGGAGCGAAAAATGATGTTGCTGCTAGGATATATAAAGCTCGGGCAGCCTTTGCACAGCTCCGGCCCGTGTGGCGTTCCAAAAAGTAAAGTCCCTCAGAGTGAAACTCAAAATGTTTCGGTCAAACGTCAGTCAGTCAATCAACAATCCTGTTTAATCGATGTAAAACTTGAAAAGTCACTAAAAAGATCACGCCGCCGATCCAGCGTCTTTGTGAACCGCTGCCTGCATCAAATACAATGAACAGCTGTGGGAACAACGCCGGGAAATGCCAACAGACCTCCAAATTAAGGAGCCTCAAGTGGTCATGGATTGGTCAAACACTAAGAAGGGATCCCTCACATATCCCGAAGCAAGCTCTGGAGTGGAACTCCCAGCGCAAGCGCAAAGTTGGCCGTTCCAAGCAGACCTGGCGACGCTTAATTGCAGCGGAGCTCAAGACAATCGGGTTGACCTGGCCCGAAGAGGAGAGGGTAGCCTAAGACCGAGGAAACTGGCAAAATACTGTCGACACCCTCTGTGGCCACAGTAATTGCATTGTCGTTGGCCCCGTTAAGGTCCTCCATAGTGCAGGAAGTGGGGCAGAGTTGGGACATGCCAGAAGGTGGTCCATTGACAGAATCGCACCACAGTTTCACGGGTTATGATTTTTGCGGTTTTCATGTCAGGTCCTAACACCAGCCCGGAGTCTGTTTAAGAACTTCCAAACTGCCCAGGAGATCGCCACCAGGTGAGAGCTTTTCAGCAGGGAGGATATTGGGGTGGGAAAAAGTATATTTTTTGTTTCCATAGCTCCAGACTAGTGTTCTTTGCCTCCTGGTCTCAGATGTCAAACTGTCTAAGGAAGCTATTTTGGCTCTTTAGACGACATGGAGGGGGTCTCTGCCCATACAGGATATGCCGCTGGTCCTCGAACTGTTTTCACTGCGCAAGTCAAAATGGGATTAATGGAATTTAAGTTAACCTCCATGGTTTTTTTTTTCAAGCATTTTACTCCTACTTAGCTGTGTTCAGCTCAGTATTGAGGAGTTCGTTTACTGTTTGGTATGGTGGGGACTGTGATTTCCGACGGTGTGGTGGCGGGTTGGCAAACTTAATGTACCAGCAGGTTGGGGTTTCTGTGGATATTTGTAGCTTCAGTGAGCAGTGTTTGTTCTCAATCAGATGTGATTTAGTTGAGTGTCTACAGCCAGTTTTTGCAAGATATTCTTCCTCATTAGGAGCTTTTTACACAGTTTGTTTATGTGTTTCGGGCGTAAGTGTGGCTGCGGCCAAAGGTATTTTGGTGCTGGGTTATAATGCAGTTGAATCATTGTTGAAGTTGTTGAATGGCTGAAGTTTATATCCAGCAAACTCGAATGTGGGTTTGTATTTCGTCATTTGGTTGGAAAGGTGGAAAGGCTTCTGTTTTGGTGGTGTTTAACACTAGTGTCCACTTATTACAGTTTAATGCAGAAGACCAAATATGCAGGCCATCTCAGCGTTATGACCGAGAAATTAACGTGCAAGCCACTGCAGATCAACCTGTAGAAGTTCTTGCTGATCCACCTGTAGAAGTTTCCGCTTATTATGATAATTACGAATACCTTCGTGACCAACCAGATGAGCAGTACGACGTGCTCACGCGAAGAACTTGTGAACTTAGCCGCTAGCCACAGCGCGAATGGTCACGCGGGCTCGACGACTAATGCGCGGGGAGATATCTTACTTGATGTATTGCTAGATCATTGTATATCAATAGCCAAGATGTAGAAAAATGTATCCAATAGGTTTATATTGATATAGTTAAACACAAGGGCTAATGCGAGGGGGGATGGTTGGGGGAGCATCGAACTCCAGGTCATAGCCCTCTTTGGAACATAAGGCTGCAAATGTTCTCGGGTTTATTTTGAGTATCGACCACGCATTCGACCATTTGACCCCCCCCCCTGACGCGAATGCTGGATCCGCCCTAGATTAAAGTAAGGTTTTCTTATTTCTTCTCCTATTTATGCATTTTTCTACAGCTGTTAGGTAAGATTAGCACCATAGTGTAACGTTTTATGTGTATTATTCTTGTGAACTTCAGGCAAAAAATAAATATTTTAAAAAATCATACCTCAGCTCCGATATTACTTAGAACAATGATTACCACTACGATATGTTTCTTAATGAGGGTGCTATCAAATAGTAATAAAATTATCCCTGGCCGCGAAAAATAAAAATGACGCCACTGGTCCATACAAAATTACCCAAACCCCTTTCTCGGGTTTTTAGGAAAATTTCCGCTGTTTCTTTGAAAATTTCGGAAACGGCACATCACTAGTCCTGCCTGATGCTGTCTGGGGGGGGCACGTTTCTGTTATTTCTTAATTTGATATGCACTGTCATGGAATCTCCATCCACAGAAGGTACACAAAAAAGCAGTCTGGGGGGGCACGTGCCCCCGTGCCCCCCCAAAATCCGCTACTGCCTCTATTCGTATTCCTTATGAGTTTTTTACTTATAGTTATGTTTTTAATAGAAATGCATAGTCATCATCATTTTCTTTGAGCTGATGTAGAATAGATCCAGATTTTATTAGAATGTATGAATGAATATATTATGTGTGAATGTATAAAATAAAAATGTATGTATTCAATGATTATAATATAAGTAAGGTTCATAATAATTACCTCACTGGCCGCTTTTTTTCCCTTCCCTTTCTTTTTCTTTTTTGGTTCTGTGAAAAAAGGTACCTATATCAAAAAATGGTAAAAAAGTTTTTTTTACAAAAAAAAATACATTTTTGGCACAAGATTGGATTGCATAACACCATTTTTCAACCATTTGACTACCTCCGTGGCCTTAGTGGTCATACTGGCACACCGGAGGTCCCGGGTTCGATCCCCGGTCGAGTCAAGACGGAAAATAATCTTTTTCAAATTGACCCGGATGATTATCTATATAATGTATCTTCTTCTATCTTCTATCTATCTATATATATATATAACTCAAAGGTGACTGACTGACTTACTGATCTATCAAAGCACAGCCCAAACCACTGGACGGATCAGGCTGAAATTTGACACGCAGGTAGATGTTATGACGTAGGCATCCGCTAAGAAAGGAATCACGCGAGCGAAGCCGCGGGCAATAGCTAGTTTGTTATAAAATATAGTATCGCTCGTTGAGTTAGTATCCCATAACACAAGTCTCGAACTTACTTTGGGGCTAACTCAATCTGTGTGATTTGTCCGTACCTACACATATATTATTATATGTATACGCACAAATTTATTAGTTTTTAGCTAAAAAAAAATGTGTAGGTATAGAAAGTACCTAAGTATAGAATTTTACACATACATTGATTTGGAAAAGCCTGTTTTTAACATAAAACGTATATGAATAATCATTACAAATATACATCTTATAGTACATAGTACAAAATCAAAATATACTAAATTAAAACGTCACATATTTCTTGATCGACTTACCTTTTACAAGCTGTATGTTATTTTATCGTTTTTTAATTTTACTTGAACATGATACGCCTACGTTCGTTGCTATAGCAATGATTTATCAATGCGCAGTGCATTTGTATAGGAAAATGCGTAGTGATATCTAACAAAATATAGGCAAAGTTCGCAGAGAACCGTGTTGCATACCCGGCGTTGACACCGTGTGGTTTTAGTGGGTTCGAGTCCCACATACCTGTCTGGCTGGATGGCTTCCCGTGGCTGGATGGAGACACGACGGTCTTTCCACATGTTAAAAAAAGTACGGCTAGAAGCACCTCCTAGAAGAGTCTTTTATATTAGTACAGTTGATACCTTCAGGCGGCAACGGAGGTGATTCCTCAAAGGACGCGCTGATGTAGGAGGTGTCTGTAAACTAGATCTGGATGGACGTTAAAAAAAGTATGGCTAGAACAAGGAGTATTTAGAATGGAGAACGCGTAGGGATATTGTCTAATCAAAGTTCACCGATTTTTGCGGGAGGGGAACATACGGCAGTCGCTGTGATTGGCTCAAATAATCGCGAATTTTAAAATTCCTAAACTATAACGACTTCACGCCAGAATGCCGGCCGCGTATTGGACGCGGACAACATGTGATCAGATTGCTTTGTCATATCGTTGGCGCGCGACTTCACCCCCGCATGCGTCCTCCATTCTAAATACTCCTCGGGCTAGAATCACCATCTCCTCATAGAAAAGTCTCTTAATGCAGTTGGTACCTTCAGGCGGCAGTGGAGGCAGTTCCTCAAAGGACGCGCTGGTGTAAGAGGTCTCTGTGAACTGGATCTCCTCAGGTTCAGGCTCCAACTCCGTGACCTGGAGTATCTCTTCGGGCTCTGGTTCTGCAATAAAACCAATGAAAAAATAATTAATAAAGCTTAAACGTTAAGTTTATTATCGTCAGCCATTTTTAATATAGCCATTCATATATATTTTTTCATAAATGACTTCTATAAACACTTAAATATAAATTCGCCTTTGCAAATCGATATTCATTAGATAAAAAAAACACCCCTCCCCCTTGTTACACTTCGTCCACCCCCCTTAACGTGTGATGTACTTTATATACCATTCATTTATACTACAGGTACAGATACAGAATTACGTCTTCATCCCTTACTGGGTAGACAGAGCCAAGAGTCGTGACACTCAAAGGCCACGCTTAGCTGAATAGTGGGCTCTCTGATGGAATGGAGATTCAGGTATAGTGACAAGTTGCCTGTCGCCTATGAGTGGAGGAATCCCCAGTATAAAGCCCTTTCCCTCAATTGACTTTTATAATCTGCGCGGGAAGAGAAGCAGCTGGCACATTCTATGTTTTTTCTTCGCTCCCTGATCAGCATGGAAAACTTTTATACTTTCGGAGTTATAAGTACATAGATACTTACCAGGTGGTGGTTCATCCTGCAATAAAAAAAACATATAATTATTATCTGAGCTCAACCATAACACATAGTAGTTAGCTCATGTACGGTCGGGGGCGTCATGGTAGAATGTTCGCGATCCCATGACGCCCCCAGCAACGGCAGGCGCGGAAACGCCGTAGGGGGTTTTAGTGGGTAGTCTGGGCCGACTAGCGGCCCAGGAGTCCCACACTCAGTGTGTAAATACGGGAGATGTATTTACACACTGAGTGTGGGACTCCTACGTAATCAAAAAAAGTCCCACACTCAGTGCCTAAATGCATTTCCCCCTGCGAAATCAAAAAAAAAAAAGCTCATGTACGGTCAAGCTTCTAACTCTACACTCCCTAACTATAAGAGATAAATATAATCAAACAAACACACTTTCATATTTATCATTTTAGTGAGGACTAGTATTCATTAGTTCTCGGAGGATCCCGGCGACTCGGCCCGATGCTCACTCGACCCGCGGGGCGAGTCGCCGGATTTTTAATTTTTTTTTTCTTCCGGCAATTGGACTACTCACAAATTAAAAAAAAGTCCCAGTCGCCGGAAGAAAAAAAAAAAATTCGGCGACTCGGCCCGCGGGTCTAGTGAGCATTGGTCCGAGTCGCCGGGACCCTCCTTGTAGTAACGAAACGGCCAAGTCACATATTTTAGCCAAAGTTTACCAAAACTCCATTTTTTCCTACTAGATAGATAGATAGATAGATAGATAGATAGATCAACACTTTATTGCACCACTAGCTTTTGCCCGCGGCTTCGCCCGCGTGAATTTCCCACGGGAACAGTGGTTTTTCCCGGGATAAAAAGTAGCCTATGTGCTATTCCAGGTCATTATCTACCTCTGTACCAAATTTCATCGAAATCCGTCCAGTAGATTTTGCGTGATTGAGTAACAAACATCCTCACAAACTCACAAACTCACATCCAAACTTTCGCATTTATAATATTAGTATGGATTTACAGAAAAGAAATACATAGTAACAAAAGTAACAAAAACATTTTAAATGAGCGCAAAGGCGGGCTTATCGCAAATGCAATTTCTTCCAGCCAAATTTTGGGTGGAAGGAAATATAGGTACGTGAAAAAAACTAGTTCTATTATGTAAACAATCTTACCATGTCATTTTATGATTTTACAATAATATAAATTAAATAAAATAGACTCTTTAGGTTTACTATCGTGGTTAATAAATGTTTTTCTTTAGAATGTTTAGGTTTGAACTAATATTTGATTTATTTTCAACAAAATTCAACAAAAAGTACTGTGAAGATTGTTTACATTAGGACAGTAAGAAAAAACTGAGTATAGAGTATTGTATATGATTAGTCTGTGAATATTATTATTATTATGAGTATCTGTGACTAGGTAGAAATTGTGAAGCTAGGGCTCCTAGAGTTAGGTCTTATAACGATTCTATTGAAGTGGTCTTTAGCTCCAAAACCAATGAAATTTCACCATTATTCATTTATTTATTCATAGCCACCATCGAGATATTATGTACTAACAGTTGTATTATGACTATAGCCATATATCTAACTTACTTTCTTTTTCTTATCTTTTCCTTTCCCCATTTTAAAAGTAAATTTTCCAAAAACTAAACAAGCTACAAAATCACAATAATTATTACAAAAACACTTCAAATAACTGTAAATAACTGAAATATGTCAATCAGATGTCAATGTCCAAACTGAGTCGACAAATCGACACAGAATAAAATAATGCGAATAAATTATTAAAAATAAAAAACACGACTGGCAAGTTTTTACTCAAAAAGTACATACAACATATAAGTTATATACATTTTTGAAATCGCCTTTTAAAGCCCTTCAATTTGATACCCCACTCGATAAGATTGATCAAATTTTATTTTTTTGGTCTGCTATTTATCGCATATTATAATCCGCCATTTTGTTTTTATGATGACGTCATATAGCCTATGTCACTCGGAGGAATGCAAGGAATCTAAAAATACCTCTCACATCAAAATCTATTAAGCCGTTCAGGACTTATGGTGGAATAAAGAAACTTACATACATACATACATACATGAACCCTGAAAACATAACACTCCTTTTTTGGTCAGTCGTGTAAAAAGGAATTACAAAAAGTATTCAATAATTTTTACATGCTCAACATTTTTAGAGCTCCGTACTTCAAAAGGGAACAAGCTAATTATTTAAAAATAAAAAACACGACTGACATCTTACATAGCCTATGTCATTCGGGCTAATGCAAGGAATCTAACAATACCTCTCACATCAAAATCTGTTAAGCCGTTCAGGACTTATGGTGGAATAAAGAAATTACATACATACATACATACATGAACCCTGAAAACATAACACTCCTTTTTTGGTCAGTCGTGTAAAAAAGGAACGAAGTATCATTTTGTCTGTCTGTCTAATATTTCTTCTCAGGAATATCAAGGTAAAATTTTCAACTACTCGGCCTTTTCAGATGTAAATATAGTATATTCATTCTAGATTTCAATGTATGGAAAATTTGGCAAAATTATTTATCATGCTTTTTTGCATCTTTGTTATGCCAATGTATGAGTACATTAAAAAATACTACCCTCCCCCTCCCCCCGCCTTCGGCGTCGCCTCTTCCCCCCTTGAAACGTGTCCCGTTTTACAAATTGTCTGAATTCTTAGGAAATCTATACAAGGTAGGACAAAATGATCAAAGGCTACAGTATTTATCAATAAATTACCTACAAATAAGTTCCTACATTTATATTGATATGAGTCATAGTTTCAAGCTCCCCTTCCCCCCTTGAAACGTGTCCCGTTTTACAAATTTCCTGAATTATTAGGAAACCTATAAAAGTTAGGACAAAAAGATCAAAGGTTACATTATTTATCAATAAATTACCTACAAATAAGTTCTTATACATTTATTTTGATACAAGTCGTAGTTTCAAAGCTATGGTACGTCAAGTTGATTGAAAATTTGTAACCAGCGAAAAATCACAATTTAAATAATACCCAGAAAACTTAGACTGGAAAAAGAAAAATAACTTTTTGTCACACATATATACCACAGAATCACTAGCTCCACTGTCTATACTGAAAATTGTATCATGTTACTACGAAAAAACGTGTGAAAATATATGTGGATGTGTCAATGCTGGATTGAGTTGCTCCACCATGTGTATACATTGTCAGGGGGCCTTGGTTCAGAAAAACTATAGAATATAATGATGACGATACTAATTTGTTTCAAATAATAAATTCAATCAAGTCTCCTTCCTTGTAAAAAATAATAAATATGTTCCTTGTATAACAAGTTTTATTTTTGCTACAGTGCTGATTTTAGTAAACTTTGACGCACCATAGCTTTGAAACTATGACTCATATCAATATAAATGTAGGAACTTATTTGTAGGTAATTTATTGATAAATAATGTAGCCTTTGATCATTTTGTCCTACCTTGTATAGATTTCCTAAGAATTCAGAAAATTTGTAAAACGGGACACGTTTCAAGGGGGGAAGAGGTGACACCGAAGGCGGGGGGAGGTGGAGGGTAGTATTTTTTAATGTACTCATACATTGGCATAACATAGATACAAAAAATCATGATAAATAATTTTGCCGCGAAATAATCTAAAATGAATAGACAATCAAACATACGAGTATACATCAAGGCTATCAAATGATATGAACAATGTTGCAAATTTTCGCAAATTTTGCAATTTCAGACGGGAATCAAAACCCATGGGGGTTCTTCACATTGACTTAGGATCATGAAATTTGGTGAAAAGGACAGGAAGTAAGTAATTGTATTTGGAAACAAAAAAAAGTCAATTTACAAACTTAATATTTGCGCTTGATGGAGTATGTATCTGTGGGAACGAGTCTAGTTAAGTTTGTTACATACATTTTATCGTTTTCGAAATTTCGATGTTCATTTTCGTTGTTAACAGTGAACTTGTCTTATATTTCTTTATGCCTAGATGCCTACTCATTAAGCGGTGGTGGCCGAGTGGTTAGGGCGCCCGCCTGTGGCTGCAAAGGTCCCAGGTTCAAAACCTGCCCGTGCTATATGAGTTTGTATACCAATCTGACTCATGTTCCTACCTTAAGTACATATTAATATGGACAAGTCAGCCCCTCTTCGATTGCTGCGCTCGAAAGGGTCCTTAAGACCAGGTCCTAGCTCAACTTCAAAACGATTAACGAGCACACAACCAAAGACACCTTAGACACACATAGACATAGTGGGCGGATCCCGCGGAACTCATTAACCAATTAGAATAGTCCGCGCGTACACCTGCACCGGCACAGTGTATGCATAACGCAGGGATGAGATCGTTGATGGCTCCAGTATACTTGCATTTGGGGTGCAATGTGTGAAAATAATATCTATTTTGCCATACACAACTAATAAATTTTTAAAATCCCATCCGAACTGATTTTTTTAAATATTTTACCTATAGGACATAAGCTACAATTTATGTATGTACCTCTCGAGCGAAGACAGGGCGGAGCGCTAGTAAGAAAAAAAAATGGAAATTGAAAAAATAACACAAAATGTCAGCTAAACCACGATTTTAGCGCCACCTAGTGTGCGCTGACGTCAACGCTTGCCACACTCGGTAGCGGTGGCGAGGCGTGGTGAGCAGCGGAATGTGACGGTCGCAAGGAATGTGCTTGCTTATGCGCAGCCCCAGATAGCTAATATCAAATTAATTGGGTAATTAAATTCAGATAAAAATTTAAATAATAATATTATTTATTTATTTCACCTGTACTAAAGTACTCTCATATAGAAATAAGATATGGTGAAAAAAATTCCATGCGAGCAGGACTTGAACCCGCGACCAGGTCTTTATACGACTTTGCTCTTCCAACTGAGCTATCGCATTTCAATCCTGCACATCGAAAATCTTTACCATATCCAATTTCTATTGAAACGCATTAGGCATGCGTCACCTAACATATTATACGTCTTATTTCTATATGAGAGTACTTTAGTACTAATATTGCATCTCAGATGCTCAAAAATCCAAAAAATAAATATTTCACCTGTAGTTTACAAACATGTCACGACTATAAATCAATACATAATAATCTAAATAAAAATAAACACTTTCAGAGTTTTTGGTTTTATTTCCCTGCATTTTATGCTATGAATTTTCATAAAGTACATATTGTATTGGATTTCATAAAGTGCCTATTAGGCTAAGTGGCAAACGGTCTCCAAGGTCTCTTACACAAAATGTCCCCCGTAAAAATCATATTTTGTGGAATGTCACTTATGCAAAATATATATATGAAGTAAATTTAAGTACCAACCAACATTATCACATTTAGGGTTTTTGTTTACTGTATGTAAATAAGTTACTAAAAAAATTATGTTGTTCTTTAAAAATCTAAAGTCCCTAATGCGACATTTTACGAAAGAGACCATTTGCGTTTTTTAGCCACTATTCGGCGATATCGTAAGGGTTAAAAAAACAATTCGTTTAAGATGGTTCATTTATTTTTATTTTTTATAAAATATACACAACATTTTTTATGGCTAGACTGTGCTAGGCTAGACTAGACAGTGCCTATACATATAATCCATTGCTACACTATAGCTGGGGGGCGTTTAGGCGCATAATGTTAAAAGCGCAAAATGATTACCGGTCGCAAAATGGTAAAAGAGCAAAAGGGGTTTGGGTAAAGTTGGCGTCATTTTCAATTTTCGCGGCCACTCACCAAACTTGGTTATTTTGAAAGAACATATCAAGGGGATCAAACTTTATTATGGAGTACATATAGCTAAACTATATCGGAGCTGAGATATTAGGCATTTTAGTTTTCATATTTTTGACTAACAACTCAATTCGATTTTAACAATAATGCTAATAAAAAGTAAAAAACGGCTTTGTTTATGCTGGTTTTAAACATGCGGCACGATTAGAATGAAACAAGTCTAGTTTCGAACGATATTCAGATGTATTTACACCTGCCGGGTGTCCTGTAACGGCACACTGTTTTGTTTGTTATGAATCTACAATTCTTCAATTCGTTACACTTTTTACGTTATAGCCATGATTCATACAGAGATCTGTGCCCAAAATGAGACGTATAGAGACCTTCAAGGGCGGATCCAGCTTTCGCGTCAGGGGAGGTTCACATGGTCGAGTGCGTGTTGTTAGCCCGGCACTGTCCCCAAGGTTTATTTTTAGTATAGAAAGAAATATGTATACATGCAACTGGAATTTATGGGGGCATGCTCCTCCCTAAATCCGAATGCAATAAATCACTAAATTGAATTAAATGAGACCAGTTGAGATTCCGCTCCAACCGCTCTTTCGTGGACCAAATAAATTCACTCCGAATTATACTCGGAGAAGCAACCGAAGGGAAGCGTGAAATCAATTTACGTTTGTCGACTTCGAGAAAGCTTTCAATACATTGCATTGGCCTAATATTTGGCACCAGCTTGACGAAATCGTTGAGTCACGCCCAAGATTAGAGACCTACTAAAAGCCCTATATTTAAATAACTTCTCCAAATTGCTCACAAAGGTGCTGATCTCTCAAGATATTGCAGTTCACGCCAGAGTCAGACTGGGTGCATAATGCTCATAGTGAACGACTGCAAGCGACGAAGTATAGAGTGGGGGTTGTCCGATCAACTGGATGACCTAGACTACGTTGATGACCTGTGTCTGCTCAGTCACAAACACGTCGACATGTAAGGTAAACTGGACAACCTACAGCGAGTGGCCGCAAAAGTTGGGCTTAAAATCAACGCAAAGATGCAAGATGTTCTCCTATCTCGGAAGTGTAGTCTCGAAGTCTGGCGGAGCGAAAAAATGATGTTGCTGCTAGGATATATAAAGCTCGGGCAGCCTTTGCACAGCTCCGGCCCGTGTGGCGTGCCAAAAAGTAAAGTCCCTCAGAGTGAAACTCAAAATGTTTCGGTCAAACGTCAGTCAGTCAATCAACAATCCTGTTTAATCGATGTAAAACTTGAAAAGTCACTAAAAAGATCACGCCGCCGATCCAGCGTCTTTGTGAACCGCTGCCTGCATCAAATACAATGAACAGCTGTGGGAACAACGCCGGGAAATGCCAACAGACCTCCAAATTAAGGGAGCCTCAAGTGGTCATGGATTGGTCAAACACTAAGAAGGGATCCCTCACATATCCCGAAGCAAGCTCTGGAGTGGAACTCCCAGCGCAAGCGCAAAGTTGGCCGTTCCAAGCAGACCTGGCGACGCTTAATTGCAGCGGAGCTCAAGACAATCGGGTTGACCTGGCCCGAAGAGGAGAGGGTAGCCTAAGACCGAGGAAACTGGCAAAATACTGTCGACACCCTCTGTGGCCACAGTAATTGCATTGTCGTTGGCCCCGTTAAGGTCCTCCATAGTGCAGGAAGTGGGGCAGAGTTGGGACATGCCAGAAGGTGGTCCATTGACAGAATCGCACCACAGTTTCACGGGTTATGATTTTTGCGGTTTTCATGTCAGGTCCTAACACCAGCCCGGAGTCTGTTTAAGAACTTCCAAACTGCCCAGGGGAGATCGCCACCAGGTGAGAGCTTTTCAGCAGGGAGGATATTGGGGTGGGAAAAAGTATATTTTTTGTTTCCATAGCTCCAGACTAGTGTTCTTTGCCTCCTGGTCTCAGATGTCAAACTGTCTAAGGAAGCTATTTTGGCTCTTTAGACGACATGGAGGGGTCTCTGCCCATACAGGATATGCCGCTGGTCCTCGAACTGTTTTCACTGCGCAAGTCAAAATGGGATTAATGGAATTTAAGTTAACCTCCATGGTTTTTTTTTCAAGCATTTTACTCCTACTTAGCTGTGTTCAGCTCAGTATTGAGGAGTTCGTTTACTGTTTGGTATGGTGGGGACTGTGATTTCCGACGGTGTGGTGGCGGGTTGGCAAACTTAATGTACCAGCAGGTTGGGGTTTCTGTGGATATTTGTAGCTTCAGTGAGCAGTGTTTGTTCTCAATCAGATGTGATTTAGTTGAGTGTCTACAGCCAGTTTTTGCAAGATATTCTTCCTCATTAGGAGCTTTTTACACAGTTTGTTTATGTGTTTCGGGCGTAAGTGTGGCTGCGGCCAAAGGTATTTTGGTGCTGGGTTATAATGCAGTTGAATCATTGTTGAAGTTGTTGAATGGCTGAAGTTTATATCCAGCAAACTCGAATGTGGGTTTGTATTTCGTCATTTGGTTGGAAAGGTGGAAAGGCTTCTGTTTTGGTGGTGTTTAACACTAGTGTCCACTTATTACAGTTTAATGCAGAAGACCAAATATGCAGGCCATCTCAGCGTTATGACCGAGAAATTAACGTGCAAGCCACTGCAGATCAACCTGTAGAAGTTCTTGCTGATCCACCTGTAGAAGTTTCCGCTTATTATGATAATTACGAATACCTTCGTGACCAACCAGATGAGCAGTACGACGTGCTCACGCGAAGAACTTGTGAACTTAGCCGCTAGCCACAGCGCGAATGGTCACGCGGGCTCGACGACTAATGCGCGGGGAGATATCTTACTTGATGTATTGCTAGATCATTGTATATCAATAGCCAAGATGTAGAAAAATGTATCCAATAGGTTTATATTGATATAGTTAAACACAAGGGCTAATGCGAGGGGGATGGTTGGGGGAGCATCGAACTCCAGGTCATAGCCCTCTTTGGAACATAAGGCTGCAAATGTTCTCGGGTTTATTTTGAGTATCGACCACGCATTCGACCATTTGACCCCCCTGACGCGAATGCTGGATCCGCCCTAGATTAAAGTAAGGTTTTCTTATTTCTTCTCCTATTTATGCATTTTTCTACAGCTGTTAGGTAAGATTAGCACCATAGTGTAACGTTTTATGTGTATTATTCTTGTGAACTTCAGGCAAAAAATAAATATTTAAAACATCATACCTCAGCTCCGATATTACTTAGAACAATGATTACCACTACGATATGTTTCTTAATGAGGGTGCTATCAAATAGTAATAAAATTATCCCTGGCCGCGAAAAATAAAAATGACGCCACTGGTCCATACAAAATTACCCAAACCCCTTTAGTATTTTGCTCTTTTAAGCGTACAATGTTTGAAGAGCAAAACAGTAAACAGTCTTACTTATAAAAATCTACTAATGATCGTCTTAGCAACGTCTTAACTAATGACTACTTAACTTCCTAATTAGTAATTAAATATTCTTTACTTATAAACGTTACTTAAGCTTGTCTTACTTAATGAACTGTTAATGACACAAAAAGTATTTTACTCGCAACACTGACGAAATGTTGGCAGCTTAAAAAAGTATTTGCCATTTTAACGTTATGAAATGGCAACATTGGTATCATTCAATTGAAAATTAAAAAGTAAACATGCCAAAAAAGTTTCGCTGTTAAATTATTTTACGACCACGCAACACGGACTCCCGTGCTGCGCGCGGAAGTCCTTGTTACTCGAAGCGACCACGGTACCATTTCGTTTCATTGTTTGTATTGTATTTCGGAATTTTGGCATAAATAATGATTATTGCTAAAAATATGTACCTACATATATCCATAAAAAAATGAGTATGTTCCTCTATAATAGTTCTAATATCTTTTGCATATTTTCTTTGCAAAATCTATACCTACTTATACTGAAAACCACTTTTACTTAATTCTTGCATAAGATTCATTCTCATATTATTCAGCTTTGGCCTTCTAATAATTCCCATTGTTCTTCTTCTAAATCGCCTTAGTTCCTCTATTGCATTACAAAATAAGCGCAATACATCAAAATATTCAAAAATATCCATTATCACACGAAAAACAAA
This sequence comes from Ephestia elutella, assembly GCA_018467065.1. Lineage (NCBI taxonomy): Eukaryota > Metazoa > Arthropoda > Insecta > Lepidoptera > Pyralidae > Ephestia > Ephestia elutella. Next base: position 2,965,507 of record CM031593.1, read on the forward strand.
AGAAACAACTACAAATGCAACAGACAAACAATGCTGAAAGGGACGCTACCTGCTACAATGACGCTTCGGACGGAATCAGCTGGTGCCCAAATAACCGCCATCTTGTTACTTACGTATTTAAACAAGGGTACGAGGTTGCTTAATTTGACAGTGCATTAAAGTCATTGCTAAGCAACTCATTAGAACTAAGCAACGTTTATAAGTAAGAATTTTTGTTAAGCAGCCCCTAAGTATTACTTAAAATTTAAGTAACGTTTATAAGTAAGGCCGTAAGAGCGTAGAATGGTAAATATTTCAGTGCTTTAGCTTTCAGCTGCCAGGACTATATAAATATCATATTGGTGAATTGTGACTCCCTAACAAGTAAAAGTAAGTAAATAGAAAAACGTGATCAATTTTTGAAACAAAAAATATTTTCAAAATTTAATAATCAACATTTATGATAACATAATTCATCAGGAGTCACAATTCACCAATATGATGTTAATATAGACCTGATATATATACTATAGCACTGAAATCTTTACCATTCTGTGCTCTTACCATTTTGCTCTTTTAACATTATGCGCTATTATCGTTTTGCGACCGGTTATCATTCTGCGCTTTTAACATTATGCGCCTAAACGCCTGGAGGCATGGTACAGGAATGGCCTCCGCAATAAATTGTAAATTAAAATCAAATAATTTACAATTTTGAAAAAAATCTTTCAGAAAATATAGGAACATTGATAGAGGACGTTATTTCTTGAAATTGCGTTTATGCTATACCAGATGAAACTATACCCTATACTATTATAGCGTCAACGTTTGCGTCAACATTTTCTACATGATCTGGATCTTCAGAGTCAATATAAAAAAAACCGGCCAAGTGAGAGTCAAACTCGCGCACCAAGGGTTCCGTACCACGCAAAGCATCTCAAATTATAGCCCTAACTAAAAAACCAACTAGTTTCAAAAACAAACTTAACTTTGCAGTTCGATCCCTGAGATTCATACTGAATCCAGAGCAAAAATAAGTTTTTAACACTTTTTTTAGACTTCCAACACCATATTTACAATTTTCAGATTTATTCCTGTATAAGTACTGTTAGACCTTGCTTTTTGCCAAATTTCATAATTTAAGGACATCGGGAAGTACCCTATAGGTTTTGATTGCTGCCTGAAATCGCAAAATATGCAAAAATTCGTAACATTTTAGGTAATATCTCTTGATCGCATTGACGTATGATTTTGATTATTTTTTTTTGCTGAAAGAGACGATGGATCCGAGTATTCGATATTAATTTCAACTTGATACCTTTAAGCGTTCCTAAGAAAAAAAAGTTTGACAGACAGACGGACAGACAGACAGGCGGACAACCAAGTGATCTTATAAGGGTTCCGTTTTTACCTTTTGAGGTACGGAACCCTAAAAAGAACCACACATGTCGCATTTCATCTTATAGGTACTAAGACCTCAATCCTACCCTCCTTTCTCCCACAAAAGACCAACATTGAGGACCGCAGTTGAACAGTGCATTATGGTTAGAAATCTCTTTTAGTCTACTAAAGAAGTACGTCATATCTACTATCCTTCGTCCTTGATAAATTTCAAATGATTGATCCTCTTCGACTTCCACAATATAAGTATAATCATTCTGGTCCCTAAAAAAGGAAATTGAAAAATAAGTAATTTTATTTCGTTTTCGTGAAAAGCTTTCATTACGAACAATTCATCCTAATCCTAACTTATATTATAAAATATAAATGTAAAAGTGAGTTTGTTTGTTTGTTACCTCTTTACGATTTATCTACTAAACCAATCTTCCTGAAATTTTGCATACACATAGAAGTACTAAGAAGAACATAGGGTATCCTTCATCCCGGGAAAAAACACTGTTCCCGTAAGGAAATTCACGCAGGTCAAGCCGCGGGCAAAAGCTACACTACCTTTTAAATAAAAGAAAAACCATTGTTTTGATTTTTTCTGGCCATATGTTTGTGGGCGCACACATAAACGCATCCTGTAAAAACTACTGGAGGAAATTTGATTCGGTTTTCACAATTGTATTGTTAAGTCATGATAAAATTATAGTGGTGTTGAAACATAGTTCATTTGTTTGTTTGTTACAAACAAATAAATAAACGCTGTATCTACTGAACCAATCTTCTTGAAATTTTGCATACACATAGTTAGAAGTACTGAGAAAGACATAGGATAGGGTAGGTTAGGTAGGTAGTTCACGCGGGTGAAGCTGCGGGAAAAAGCTAGTCTACAATAATATCAATAATATTATTATAGGTACTTACTTAGAACAAGAGGTGTCGAGTCTCTGATGTTATTATAACTGCTGGTTCCAAATGTCTGTAACTCGGTCAGTTTAGGATTAACGGTGCAATGCCTGAAATAAATATACTATCTTAAAATCGTGTACATGGAGATTCTGATCTTAAATTTTTGTGTAATATAATAATTTTGCAATCTAAAACATCATACTTTTTAACTAGTCACCACTTTTAAAAGTATGAGAAAGCAATTCTATAATAATAATAAAAAGGTACTTACTCAACAGATTCACGAGCCTTCGTTTTGTCGCTTGACGAATCATAATGATTCAATTTGTCACCACCAAAATCTTGGCATCTCTTCTTTGAGCTGAAAAGTAAAATATACAACACATTGATTTACATAAACAATATGAAAATGCATGTAAGTTGCACTTTATTCAGGCTATATGCATGCAGGCTCTGTGTATTTTCCATTACTCTACGCTTACGTAGCTGCTACAAGCAAGCTGGGTGAGACAAATTCTATAGCCTTTCCAGATAAACGCCATTTTTGAAATTGGAATGGAATATGATACTCAAACTCACCCAAACATTCCGTCGTGGTGATTTATTTTTCTTTTTTGTCATTTCTTTCGCTATTTTCATAGATTTCTTATTTCCCATTTTCACAGCACTGCACAAAAATGCTGATCCCTTAATTTTTCTTTCACAAAAGTACGAAAATTTGTTTAATTCAGAAGAAAGAGCGTCCGGTGACGACGTCACATGTGCGCGGGCGGCGGCCGACTGACACGCAAGAACGAAGCGAGAGCCAAGCGTGGACGCATAGTAATAAGATTGTTTTTTGCATAGCACAATTTTGCTGTTATTTTCAGGAGATTGAAGAGGTTATAATTTTTATGGTATTTCTTAAATATCTTTTGAAATATTAGACAAGAAAAAAAAGTGTTCGATTCAGACTTTACTACAATAGATATATTTGCTATAAATTAAAGAAAATATATATGTTGTCGCTGAAAATTTTAAGAATTCTGACTTGAAAGATTTTTCATAGAGGGGACTTTATGATTTTTTTAACCAAATATATATATATATTTAAAAAAGTATACGTTTCAGACTCTTTCACATATTGTGTATTATATGCTGTATTAATTTCAAGTTCGTAATTAAACTCTAAGTAGGTAAATTTCGTCATGAAAAATGACAATCATTAACACATTTGGACTACCATCTCGCCTTAATTGTTACAATTAATTATAAGAATATGACCTGTTATTTACATTAAGGATGGAATAAAGAATTAGAATTAGAATTGAATTGAATTGCACTCTGGTAGATGATTCAGCAGATAATATACTATGATTTATAAAAGAAACTAGCTTTTGCCCGCGGCTTCGCCCGCGTGAATTTCCCACGGGAACAGTGCTTTTTCCCGGGATAAAAAGTAGCCTATGTGCTATTCCAGGTCATTATCTACCTCTGTACCAAATTTCATCGAAATCCGTCCAGTAGATTTTGCGTAATTGAGTAACAAACATCCTCACAAACTCACAAATTCACAAACTCACATCCAAACTTTCGCATTTATAATATTAGTATGGATTAGTATGGATACATAGAGTAACGCCATCTATTATCACCTAACAGAAACAATCAAGACAAAGATGGCGGCTATAATTTCGTTTTTAATAAGAAAATAATAAAAATAAATTCAGCCCTGATGGGTTTTTGAGCATTTCGTCTAAGGTAATTGGCCTAGCTCATCGTCGAAAAGTTGCCTGTCTGTCGATTTTCTACAGAGTGTACTTCGGGAAGTGAGCTCATGAGCTGCATGAGCTTATACCGCCTGCCCCTTTCTTCAACCGGACATCCAGATGTACTGCGGGCTATCATCCCTTCTTGGTTCCCACCGAGAGCTTTTCGTCAACATTCTTAATGCGAACAGCGAAGCAATGGAACTTCCTGTCTGCGTCTGTGTTCCCGAGCACAAACTCGTACAACCTGACTCTCTTCAAAACCAGAGTAAATAGGCTGCTTCTGGGTAAGCTCGCTACACCGTAGACCTCATCTCTGTCCTCGGGCAAGATTGTGGTCAAGAGAAAACACACCTTTTATTTATTTTTTATGGCTGATAAAGGTATCTCGTGATCAGAGGGCTGGGAACTACCTGGCTTAAAGGATCAGCATTGCCATTCAACGGCAATGTTGCCAGCCTTCTGGACACCTTACCACAAGACAACTTGTCGGGACTGTGCGACACCTTATTTATTTATATTTTTGTTAAATTTAAGTCATATTATTATAGAACACGTACCTACAATAAATAACTAATTTGGACTTGGTCCTTTGCCCACATCATCATCATAGCATCATTAGCCGGCGTGAATTTCCCACGGGAACAGTGCTTTTTCCCGGGATGAAAGTTACCCTATGTCCTTCTCAGTACTTCTAACTATGTGTATGCGAAATTTCAGAAAGATTGATTCAGTACATTTATCTACACGCGCGATAAGAGGTCACAAACAAATAAATGAATAAACAAAACAAACTCACTTTCGCATTTACAATTTTAGTTGGGATCTAATAAGAATAAAAGTGACCAATTAACATCGAGATATTATGTACTAACGCACAGTTATTTCGATGCCAATTAATAAGTCAACTTAAAAAAAAATATATAGTCACATTCAAGTAAAATGTTATTTAAAAAGAATAATTACGTTTTATTTTTAACACTGACATATTGCTATTCAAGTTATTATTATTTCGTCAAATGCAAAACTTATGCAAATCTAAGTTACATTGTCTGATTGACAATCCTCATTGTAGTGGTGTTCTAATTCTAAAATGCTGAATAATATTTAAGGGGAAGTGTAATGCTTTCTAACATTCACAAATAACATTAATTTATATTCTCATTTGCATTTACATTAGGATTAAAGTGTTTTTTTAATAGCTTTTTTTTTAGAAAATTGGTAACGTTTTATTTCCACTAGTTTAGTCCCGGGCCTCCACTCGGGATCCGGGAATAAAAAGCACCTAACTTGCCCTGGTTTCTACCCGAGTACCTACCAAATTTCATGGGAATACGTCCAGTAGATTTTGTGAGATTGAGTAACAAACATACTCACTCATCCAAACTTTTAATTATTTAGTGGATAGGTGGTATCAAAAATACATTTTTTCTTGAGATAAACCTATTGTCAGTACTACACCATACAGGCTACATATAGGTACTTAGCAACGGCACATCACTTATTCAGTCATGAACTTCTTTAAGGCCATGTCCAATTATTTCTTAGGATCTGAATCTGATCAAAATATCTATGATTGTCTGTTGTAATCTACAGGATGATTTTTTATCCGAAGGACATATTTAATCCTACGGTAGGTCATGCTAGCATATAACTAAAAAAATATAAAATAATAAGGAAAATATAGGAAAATATATATACAGGCAAAAATACCTAGGTATGATTAATAGTTAGGTATTTGTTATTTTTTTAGTCTAATAAGGACAAACGGATCACTCGTCACGTGTCGGTATCTTGTGATCTCTTCGCGCGCGCTCGATATCCATGTCAGCGTTATTTAATTGGATAAATATGCAAAAAAAAAAGATTTTTTTTCTTCGCTAGTTGGGTCGGGAATCGAATACCAAATAAATACCCTCCTTGAATATGTCCTTCGGATAAAAAATCACCCTGTATAACAAGAACTGATATTAATTCATTCATTACAGACACGCTAAGGTCAACAAATCAGTTCAAGCGAAAAAAATGGGGTTACGAGAGTATCAATGCTATTGATCTTTTGTGATAATCTTACGATAATTCTTATTACTTTCGACCAAAAGGTATACACTAGTCGTACCTCACTACTATGATTCAGTGGGAATTTCTACAGGGTGGCGTTTTATTCTCCAGCTAAATTGTCGCAGCAGATCATGAAGCTATGTGGCAAAATTTTACGTTCTTGCTCCCAAGCCTCACGGGCCATTTTTCAGATTTCTAGATATTTTTAAGTTTTAGTTTTTCAAAACTAAAATGGAATAAATAAATAATGGTCAAACACCAAAATGGTCGAAGAAGGCTTGAGATGATGAAAACTAATAATGTAATTAGTTATAGTTCTTTATTTTATATCTTTGAATATTAAAAAAAAAATTTAAAAAAAAAATCTCCGATACTAAGTCTGATCAGATCGGCCAATTTGTAATAAGGTAAAAGAATAATTTTTCCCAAAATTTCCACGGTACAGAAGATCCAACAGACTAGAAATAATGACTAATAGCTCGCCAAGTGGCCACTAAACATCTAGCTAGATAGTTATAGTACTTAGTTTACCTATAACTAGATGACGTAGGCAGTTAATCTTCAGCCTTTAACCTTGGTAGTTGTATCTTGTATAATAGCCCTATTACAATCTTAATCGGTCTTACAATCAGATGTGCTCTGTGGTGAACGAAAAAATAAAAAAATATCGTATTCTTTTTTTAAGTGAACATTTGATGATAAAAATTTGTTTTTCATCATACATGTGTGTCATCTTTATTAGTTGGATTTGAAAATAAAACATGCGTTTTACTTTTAAATACAAATTAAAGTGGTAGTAGTTTTTATTAGTTCTTTCTTGAGAAAATAATTGTGATAATAACCGTATGGATGATTGAAATATATTTACATATAAGCAAAGGTAATGTATTCAAATTATGATGAGATGTAGGTATTAATAACATGGTATTTTTATATGACATTCACATATGTAAATCATAATTGCCATTGTATTATTAGATTTATTTACTACTAGTCGCGCCTCGCTCGCGGCATCGCTCCTGTGGGAATTTCGAGAAAATAGTTACCTCTGTGCTATTCCCGGTATTTTTTACCCGTGTACCAAACATCAAAATCTCACGTAACAAACAATCGCACATCCAAACTTTAACATTTATAAGATTAGAAGGACTAATTCTAATTTTAACTAATATTATACGCGAAAGTGAGTTTGTTTATTTATTTGTTTGTTTGTTACCTCTTCGTGCTATATTTACTGAACCGATCTTCCTGAAATTTTGCGCACACATAGTTAGAAGTACTGAGAAGGACGTAGGATACCTTTCATCCTGGAAAAAAGCACTGTTTCCGTGGGAAATTCACGCGGGCGAAGCCGCGGGCCAAATCTAGTATCTAATAATTATTAAGTGATATTAAAAACACAACAATATAGGTAAAACGAATCTCGTATATAATTTATTAAGATATGTCAAACAGAATTCAACTAAATATAAATTTTGTTAGGCACATTAGTGCTTGACCTTAATAAAATCAACCAGTCATGACTTGTGTAGAATTTCAATACGACATTTGACATCGGGCGCGCTTGAAACAATACCACTTAATTAAATGAGGACTAGGTTCGAATTTTGAATTTCAAGGTATTTATTTTTTATTTTGTTAACAGACAGTATTGATTTGTGATCAGTGTGGCCATGATTTGGTGGAATTAAAAAGTTATGGTGTTCGATTTTTGAATAACAGGATTTTTTTATAGAATTTGTTTTGTTTGTGATTGTGATACTTGCAGGTTGGTATAACATGGCTTCTTGTGTAAATCCCTTTTTCTTTTAAAAATAGTTAGCTCTATGCTTTTTCTTTATTGTCTTTGATTATAGCCTTTCCTAACGGATAAAGAAACCAAAAAAAAATGTCTTTGATTATACCTCGGTATTGTATAGTCCTCGCAATGGAATTTTTTAAATTGAAAAGTATGCGGTATTTACATTATTGGTTAAAATGGTTATTACTAACTAACTGAGCCCGGGCTTGCTCCCGCGGGAATTTCGGGATAAAATGTACCCTATGTGCTAACTCCGGTATTTTTCTACCCGTATACCAAATTTCATGAAAATCCGGCTAGTAGATTTTGCGTGATTGAGTAACAAACATCCTCATAAACTCACATCCAAACTTTCGCATTTATAATATTAGTATTTTAAAGCACAGCCAAAACTACTGGGCGGATGAAGTTGAAAGGCATGTAGGTTCCTTAGGGAGTGTAGGAGATAGACACCGTCAGTAATTCATTGATAATATTTTCTTTTACAGCAAACCATGGATTTTTTTGACCGAGATATGTCCAATGAGCCGACTATCCCCGAGTTTTATAAAGGAAAGACCATCTTCATCACGGGGGGTTCTGGTGAGTTCATCATCATCCAAATCATCATCAGTCCACATCAGCTTAGGCGTTTCAACTGAAGCTGCCCAGTGATAAGTAGAGACGTGAAAAAACTGACCAATCATTGCTTATTGTATACCTATTTTTACACGACTGACCAAAAAAAGTGCTATGTTTTCAGGGTTCATGTATGTTTTTTTTTTATAGAATATGGGGTTGCCTGATGATGTAAGTATGTATGTATGTAAGTTTCTTTATTCTACCATAAGTCCTGAACGGCTGAACAGATTTTCATGTGAGAGGTATTTTTAGATTCCTTGCATTCGCGTGACATAGGCTATGTGAGTTGTCAGTCGTGTTTTTTTTAATTTTTAACAATTAACTTTTGAGCAATATGATCATATGAGGTCTATTTATCACCCAAGGAGTTGACTGGATTCTTCCGTTATTGACTGAGTGACTGACAGACAACGCACAGCCAAAACTACTGAACGTAGGAAGTTGAAATTTGTCATGTAGGTTACTTAGGGAGTGGAGGGGAGCACTAAGAGAGGAATTCCCGAAATTCCCATGGGAACAAAGTCTCGGGCCCATGCTAGTTATATGTTTTTAGGGTTCCGTACCTCAAAAGGCAAAAACGGAACTCTTATGAGATCACTTTGTTGTCCGTCTGTCTTTCAAACTTTTTTTTTCTCAGGAACGCTTAAGGGTATCAAGTTGAAATTAATTTCGAATACTCGGATCCACGGTCTCTTTCAGCAAAAAAATAATCAAAATTATACGTCGACGCGATCAGGAGATATTACCGTAAATGTTGCGCATTTTTGCATATTTTGCGATTTCAGACAGCAATCAAAACCTATGGGGTATGAAATTTGGCAAAAGCAAAGTCTAACAGTATTTATAAATCCTTCTAATATTATAAATGCGAAAGTTTGGATGTGAGTCTGTGAGTTTGTGAGGATGTTTGTTACTTGATCACGCAAAATCTACTGGACGGATTTTGATGAAATTTGGTTTACGGGTAGAAAAATACCGGGAATAGCACATAGGGTACTTTTTACCCCGAAATTCCTACGGGAGCGAAGCCCCGGGGCGCAGCTAGTACAGGAATAAATCTGAAAGTTGTAAATATGTTGTTGGAAGTCTAAAAAAAAGTCTTACAAACTTATTTATGCGCTCGATGTAGTATGAATCCTAGGAATCGAACTGCAAAGTTAAGTTTGTTTTTGAAACTAGTGGGTATTTTAGTTAGAGCTATGTGAGATCATCAAGGTATTTTTTGAATTTGACCACTTAATTAAATACCATTTTTCCCATTATCGATATAAAGATACTCATTGAACTGTAACCGAATAATTATGTAAATTACTTGGCCTTAACTTGACCTTTACTTTCAAATTATTAGGTACTTATTCAGATTTCTGTGAATCAACTACATTTACTTTGATTTTCATTTCCGAATTAAAATCATCGTCAATACCATCATCATGAATCATCATCATTAATCATCATCATCAATCATCAATACATATAATAAAACTGTAACTGGTCTGTGTCTGTACATAAGAGATATCTAAGAAAAAACATTACGAGGGGTCTTTATAAGGCTAATAGAAGACAAAACATTTTTTTTTAGAATTTTTGTGTCTGTCTTTCTGTGTTTGTACGCGCATCACGCAAAAACTACTGGACCAAAATTGATGCGGTTTTCACTGTTGTATTATAGAAGGTCTAACTTAAAATCTGGCGTAAGTTTCATCTTGATATGCGCGGACGAAGTCGCGGGCACAGGCTAGTCAATACATACATACAATTATCACGCCTTTTCCCGTGGGGGTAGGCAGAGACTAGCGATGTCCACTTGCTACGATCCTTACAGATCTCTCTCGCTTCCTCTACACTCATCACTCTCTTCATACATGCTCTCCGGTTATGGGTGCTCCTAATATCTCCCATTTAAGGAGGTCCGCAATCTTGTCGCATACGTCAATACGTTTGTTCAGAAACTAGCTTGTGCCCGCGACTTCGTCCGCGCGTAATTTGGTTCTAAGCGAAGTATCATAATGAAACTTGCTCCAGATTTTAAGTTAGTTAACAAAATAGTGATAATCGTATCTGGTCCAGTAGTTTTTGCGTGATTCGCGCACAAACATACAGACAGACCGCTAAAGTATCTACCGCGCTACCATGAGAACTATAAAAAAAAAACAAAGTACCTATCTTTATTGTCAAACATAGGTTAAGCGGTCTTACATCTACTTATGTACTGTATGACTACTGGCCCTTTTAAATGTACGTACAATAATTAAATTTCATTTCACATTTATCATACAATTAAGTAGGTATTAATAAATAAGTATGTAGCCTTCGATATACTCTAATAGGTAGCACAATCTGCTTGTCTATATAAAATATAATAGAGTTTGTATATTTGAATACATTATTAGGCATAGCATTTATGTGATGAATTATTATGTTACGTTAATGTTACTGTATTATTGTTTGTTTGTGTGTACTGTAACTACAAATAAAGATTTTATCTATTTCAATCTCTTTAGTCGTATTTCACATGATTGAGTGAGGGTCGTGGTTATTATATGGACTGAAACACACAATGACTATCTTGGCAATTTGAACGGAGTAATTTGCCATTGCCTTCTCCATTTCACATACTAGCTGACAATCATCAACCAGAGTGCAGGTTTCCTCATGATGTTTTTCTTCACCGGAAGCAAGTGGTGGTCGATGAAAACTAACAGAGGTGCATGAGTCAGATTGGTGTACAAACTCATGTAACTTGGGCAGGATTCGAACCTAGGACCTTTGCAATTTGGCCACCACCGCTTCTTTATCTATCTATTTGCTATTACCGGTATTTTTCTACCCATGTACTAAGTTTCATCGAAATCCGTCCAGTAGGCTTTGCGTGTTTGAGTAACGAACATCCAAACTTTGTGCATTAATATTTGCAGGATATTCTTACTTTTCTGAAAGTCCTCAATTTGCCTGTAATAGGCAGACTAACACCGAAATTGGAAAACGTACAGACATTGGCAGAAGGGTTGCTACTCTGAAGTGGAAATGGGCAGGTCACATATGCCATAGAAAGGATGGAAGACGGGGGCGAAATATACTGAACTGGAGACTGTGGATGGGACGCAGAAAACAAGGCAAACCAGCTGCCCGTTGGAGTAATGACATCGCCAAAGTTGGAGGCCCATTATGGAAAAGGATTGCACAAGACAGAGAAGCTTGGCGTGCATTAGAGGTGGCTTATGTCCTGCAGTGGATTAATTAAGCTGCAAAAGAAGATAGGCAGACCACTAGCCACATGGTTAAGTAACATTGAGACGGAGATTTAAAAGAATAACCCAGAGACAACCCGGAGTAGACACCTCTGGCACAGGGAGGGCACTTCATAGAAACGGGGCGTCATATATACCTACTACTACTACAAATGAAACTGTACATCCGTGAACACGTCAATAACACGTCAATGTGTGCGTTTTCATAGTCAAACCGTCCCAATCCGCAAACGAACGGGGGAGAAGTGCGGGGTACGCCATATTGCGGGAGGGGCACGGAGCTTCCTTTCTGTACGTAGTACTTATACTAATTTTGTACCTCTGGAGCAGATGTACGAGGAAACCTCACCCCAATTAAATGTGAGAAGGGGTGGAAGAAGATTATTACTTTTATTAATTAATTGTTGCTTAATTTTCCAGGTTTCATGGGCAAAGTGCTGATAGAGAAGCTGCTGTACTCGTGTCCGGAGATCGAGAGGATCTACCTACTCCTCAGGAGTAAGAGAGGAGTCAAGGCTGAGAGCAGACTGGCACAGATATACTCCTCAATAGTGAGTATTCTCCCTTCTTTGACAGGATCTACATTCTTAGAAGTACGAGAGGAGTCTAGTTTGAGAGTAGACGGGCACAGATAAACTCCCCAGTGGTGAGTATTCCTCCTTCTTCGACCGGGTATAACTCCTCCTCAGAAGTAAGAGAGGAATCAGAGCTGAGAGCAGACTGGTACAGATCTACCTACATCCTCAGGGGTTAGAGAGGAGTCATGGCTGAAAACAATACAGATACATAACCATGTCTTTATCCCTTACGCAGTAGACAGAGCCAAGAGTCGTTAGACTCGAAGGCCACGCTTAGATGAATAGTGGTTTCTTGATGAGAGAAATCCCCAGGGTAAAGCCTTTTCCCTCGATTGTCTTTTACAATCTGCGCGGGAAGCACAGACCGAAAATGAAACATGTAGAATTTATGATTTCTCACTTCTTCTTTATTCATTTTAATTTTAAGAAGAGATATTGAAAACATTTTTTTTTTTAATTATTAAAAATCTGAGTGCGTTTGACCTCTATCTTGCCTGATGGGAAGCAAAGATGAGATCTAGGGTGGTACACGCAAACTCAAAATATGCCTATTCACTCTTGCCTTGAAAACCCCTAAATTATAAGTGACAGGAAACAGCGACGCGGGGAGAGAATTCCATATCTTGGCGGTTCGCACGATAAAGCAGGAGGCGAACCGAGAGGTGCGATGAGCTGGAACATCAACCACATAAGGATGGAATCCCTGTCCGCGCCGTGTCGTCCGATGGTGGAATTGTGCACAAGGAATTAAGTCGTGCAATATATAAAAAAACATATTTACAAATTAATTATATAAAAAAAAAACTAAAACTAAAATTAAATATATTTACAAAAATGCCAGCCCCGACAGGTCGTTGCCCTGAGGTAAAGTGCCCAGAAGGCTGGCAGCATTGCCACATTGAATGGCAATTTTTATCTCTGTGCGAGATAAATACCATCCCTCTGGTCACGAGAAACCTCAATTATTTTTTTGGAAATGGCGTCATAAAGTTTGTGGGCTGAAGGTCCCCACGGTCCTAATGTCTCGACACCAAACGGCTCAAAAATGTAGAAATCACCGATGCCTGCATATTTGCGCCTTTTGAGGCTTTCGGCAGCAGCCGCTGCAGCGCCGGCCTTGGACCCCGTAGCCGGGAGGTGGGACAGCGCCAAGGTATCTACACATGTGGCATCCCATACTAGGGGCCGTCCCAACCATCATCATCAGCCATTTATTTGTCCTCAATGCTGGGGCACTGGCCTTCCTTACGGATGGATAAGAGGTTGGGCCATGGCCATAACATACCACGCGGGCCTTATGCCTTATTGGTGGTTTTTAACGACTGCGAATACATCCGGTCCTAGCTTTCCCATTTTCAATACTTTCATCCGCCTCTCTAATTTCCTCAATACTTATTTCGTTAATTTCTTCCAAAAAGGTATGCCTAAGATATTTCTTTAATAATTCCAGTGTTTCGACCGTTTAAGAGCAGAAAAACCAAACATTTTCTCAGAGAAAGTGTTCTTCGTTGGAGGTGATGTGATGGAACCAGCTCTAGGCAAGTAATTACATATATTGTTGTCTTTTTAGGGTTCCGTACCTCAAAAGGCCAAAACAAAACCCTTATTAAAAGTTTCTCAGACATACAGACAACAAAGTGATCTTCACTTTGTTGTCTGTCTGTCTGTCAAACTTTTTCTCAGGAAAGCTTAAAGGTTGTTCGCTTAAGTTGATTATATTTGTATTATTATTATTTATATATGTTGATTGTATTTATATAGAATACTCGGATCCGCGGTCTCTTTCAGCAAAAAAATAATCAAAATTATACGTCAATGCGATCAAGAAATATTACCGTACTTGTTGCGAATTTTCGCATATTTTGCGATTTTAGGCAGCAATCAAAACCTATGGGGTACTTCCAGTTGATCTAAAATTATGAAATTTAGCAAAAAGCAAGGTCTAACAGATAAGTACTGTTAGACCTTGCTTTTTGCTAAATTTCATAATTAACAACTATACTAATATTATAAATGCGAAAGTTTGGATGTGAGTTTGTGAATTTGTGAGTTTGTGAATTTGTGAGTTTGTGAGGATGTTTGTTACTCAATCACGCAAAATCTACTGGACGGATTTCGATGAAATTTGGTACAGAGGTAGATAATGACCTGAAATAGCACATAGGCTACTTTTTATCCCGGGAAAAAGCACTGTTCCCGTGGGAAATTCACGCGGGCGAAGCCACGAGCAAAAGCTAGTACAGGAATAAATCTGAAAACTGTAAATATGTTATTGGAAGTCTAAGTCAAAAGTGTTACAAACTTATTTTTGCGCTGGATGCAGTATGAGTCTTAGGGATCGAACTGCAAAGTTAAGTTTGTTTTTGAAACTAGTTGGACTTTTAGTTAGAGCTATAATGTGAGATGCTTTGCGTGTACGGAACCCTCGGTGCGCGAGTTTGACTCGCACTTGGCCGGTTTTTTTAATATCTATAATGTCAGTTACAATAGGAACATTGTTAATTTTATTACAACTGACGTGTTAAGTATTAGGGGACCGGACAATGAATGAGAATTGTTATAAATAAGCATTATTATAATGAGAGAACTCATTTTGCGACTTTTCAGTCCGAGTTGATCCTACTGAATTAATTTATTAGAGATCAAACATTTTTTGAAAGTCCCTTTCTATTAAGGAGCGTTTTGGTATCGTTCAAACATCGCTCAAAAATGTGAATTGTTGTTTGTCTTGGAAAATACTTTGGTTACTCATCAATCAACAACAACAATAATACTTTAATAGCACACAAGAAATTACATTTTTAGATACATAAAGTAACTTAAAACTAAAAAAGGAAAGGAAGATGCGCAAAAGGCGGCCTTATCGCTGAAAGCAATTTCTTCCAGACAACCAATTGAGAAATTGCTGTAGACGAAATATTTGTTATGTGGGTTGGGTACAAATCTGATTCATTCACTGATGATCTCACAATATATTTTTTCAAAGAGGGATCAAATTAAAATGTCCGGCCTCGCTCTCGCAAAATTTTTGGGATAAAAGAACCCTATATACCTAGAGGTATCAAATTTATCAAATTTCAAACGTGAGTCTAAGAATAGGTATAGATTTATAAAAAAATCTTAATTTAGTATTAATTCCAGGTCTATCTCAAGAAGACAGAGCCCTGCTAGTCAATCGAGTAAATATTATATACCATGTTGCTGCCAGCGTTAGGTAAGAGATAATTTGTCGAACAAAAAGTCGAAACGCACATACGATTGACAGAAATAGGGATTTAAACCGGGTGGTTCGATTGACTGGAATTGATCGAAATACCAAGAATCAAGAATCTTCGCTGTCCGATTGATCGAAGTGTAAGGAACTAAAGTGCTAAAGTTCCGCATGGTTCGATCAATCGATCAGCGATCGAACCTTGCGACCGGAGGGTGCTCACTGTTTGTTTGAATGGACTGTCTACGATACTTTTTTTTATAACATAGGGCGGCAAACAAGTATGTGGGTCAACTGATGGTAAGCGATCACCGCTGCCCATGGACTACTGCAACACCAGGGTTATGTTGCCGGCCTTTCAAGAAGATGTAGACTCGTTTTTTGAAGGTTTCAATGTCGTATCGGTTCGGGAACACCGCCGCAGGAAGTTGGTTCCACAGTTTGGTCATACGTGGCAAGAAGTGTCTTTTTGGACCAGGAATACTGACAGGACGATTACTTTGGTCACAAGTTTTTTACTAAGATATTTTTTGTTATAATATTTATTTAACAAAAAATAAATTTTCAGATTTGATGATCCATTGCCATTTGCCGCAAAGCTGAACCTTGGAGGGACTAAGCAAGTCGTTGATTTCGCGAAGGAAGTCAACAATCTGTTCGTAAGTTTGTACCCCAGTAGTACCTACCTAAGTAAATCCATATTATTGGGTCACAATATGTCGCAAAGAGTTCGAATGGAGTTCTTTTTTTCTGGGTTAAAAGGTACTCTATATCCTTCTCAGTACTTCTAACTATATGTATGCAAATTTCAGGAAGATTGGTTCAGTAGATAAAGCGTGAAGAAGTAACACACAAAAAATCAAACTAACAAATTTTCGCATTTATATTTCCTTCTCAGGTCATGGTACACGTGTCCACCTCGTACTCCAACACGAACAGAGATACCATCGAGGAGGTCATGTACCCCCCCCACGCAGACTGGAGGGACACCCTACAGATTTGCGAGACCCTGGATGAGCATACCATCAAGGTGCTCACGCCTAAGTAAGTTATCATGTTAGTAAGGTTGTACAGGTATCAGCAGGAAACAAGATCCAATATGGCGTCGACTGCGCATGTAAGACTCGCGGAGGGAAAGCGTGGGTGCACGCTACCATTCATCCCGTGTCCCCGCAAACCGCACCGCACCTCCAAGGACATCTATTTTTCATTTCTGCGCAGTCTTGTTTCGTGCCGCTTACTATAACTAGCGATGAGCCGGCCGAGAAATTTCCTGTTCCCGGAAATTTCTTCCCTTAAAATTTTCCGAAAATTCTCTGAAATTTCTCGGGTTTTTGGGAAAATTTCCCGTTCTCGAGAATATCCAATATTCCAAGAATCTTTCTGCTGTTTCTCTGAAAATTTCGGGAAAGGCACATCACTAGTTGTAACGCGGCTTCGTCCGCGTGTATTTCCCACGGGAACCGTGCCTTTTCTCGGGATGAAAGGTACCCTATGTCCTTCTCCGTACTTCTAACTATGTGTATGCGAAATTTCAGAAAGATTGGTTCAGTAGATGAAGCGTGAAGAGGTAACAAATAAACAAACTCACTTTCACTTAATTTTATTAGTTAGGATTCTTTTCTGCTTTTCAATATTTTTGGATACCTACCATTTTTGACCAGTCTTGATAATTTTAAATAAACTAATCTGTATTGAGACCCATCGAAATACAACTACTAGTACATAATATCTCGATACTAAGACCCTTACCGGGTCTTATTGTTATTCAATAAATTTCATTAAACTCTGAATGTCTCATAGGATAAGGTATAGGCTGTAAAATGTGTACAAATCATCGAAATACAATAATATCTCGATGGTACAGATAGTACGTACATTATCATTCATTTAAAGAACTAGGTTACTAAGTTGTAAGTACCAACCAAAATGTACACTTAGTTGTCAAATAAATTAATAAGAATATGAAAACTTGTAACGATATTTCCAGATACCTAGGCGAGCTCCCCAACACGTACACGTTCACCAAGCAGCTCGCCGAGCATGTTGTGTACGAGCAGCGCGGCCGCCTGCCTATCATTATGGTGCGGCCTTCCATTGGTAAGGTAGATGTACCATATTACGTAAGTGTACGGAATTCCGTAAGTTTTCGGTTTAGGCCAAAAAATAAGAAAACTACTAATTGTTTTAATGATTTATGTAATTATCTATCAAGTATAAACAAAAAAGATTCAATCAACATTGTAAAAAAGAATTACAAACATTGTTGATTCAGTTATGATGTCTCCTAAGGTCAGTCAGCGCCAAATCGCCATTACTATTAGTGCGTGTGTTGCGTACTGCAAGCTGCCGCGCGGATTTTCATAAGGGAATTATGAGTGATATGTAAGTATTTTCATAACAAAATGTCGCAATTATTTTTAAGGTTCTTAAAACAAACTGATTGATTACTGCTCGAGTTACGCATTTACCTACACAAAGAAACAACCATGACCGTTAATACGTAACTATTACGGAATGAAGGACAATAAATTGATTTTGTTTTTGTAATTATTCAGGCACCGAGATTAAATAAGTCAACGAAGAATGTTGTTACGGGTCTAAAGTATATCATGGTTTCGTGTGACCAAATTACGTATTACGATTTTATTTTTCTTTCGTTATAAAAAAACGTGTGTAAAGTGAACTATTTTTTACTTTTTACAAATTCGTCACTAATGCCTTCGGTACAAAATCACTAATTTATTTGAAACTTTTCGATGTTCCAGTATAATTTTTGTAATCTATTACTAGCATGATGATATTACTACAGATTTCAAGTCATTGTGTGTTGTTGAGAATAATTACTCATTAGAAATTTCAGTTACCACAATTACCTACACCCGTTTTTGGCTGTATCACTTATTACGTTACAGTACAACGGTCTTGGTAGCTATGGAAATTTTGAACTTTCAGGAAGCTTTAACTTGGTAGATGTTAATTTTCATATTAGTTATCAATCAAGTTTTTAATGAAAATTGCAAACATCGTGGTTTATTAATTGTAAATTTCGTTACGTTTTTTTAGAGAATACCATTTTTATACCATATTTTTGCGTATTCAGCCTATTCATATTAATATACAGGGTAAATAACTAACCGAAGCACTGTACTTAGTACTTACTGGTTTCGGATAAGTATTCTGTATTGAGTGGATTTGTACCAGAAGGGATGGTAAAAGAAATGCGTGTTCTCTTTGTAGAGAGTGAAGTAATAACGGAATATTTTGTGACAAAAAATGGTTGTACAAATTAGTTGAAGTTCCTTCGGCAATAACCATAAACATATGTATCACAAAATAAGTATAAAATTAAACCTTACATACGGTCCTTTGTTACAAAGCCATTGTGCATTTTGGTAATTGCTTTATGATGCCTTTACAAAGTACTTAGGTGCCCCGTTAGGTTCCGTAGGAACGTGACAACACTAAGAGAGGATTCCCCGAAAGTCGCTGGCAAAAGTAATAGACTTATAAACGGATTATATTATATGTATATACAAATAAATAAATTAATATAATATTGTTCGCTATACCTTGCTTGAAGTAAGTTGATTTGAAATGTACCTAGAAACATAACCTTTATTCCTTACATTTTAAATAAGATAATTTTATTTCAGACCTAAATTAAATTAATATTTTTAGTTTATTATTAAATTATATATAACTCTGCAGCAGAACGGCATTTTTCAGCATATACCGGAATTACGACCACGCATTTACGGAATTAAATCCAGAGAAAAATTTTATACCGCAATTATGGACTTTTATAGGGCCTAGATAAATTACGATTAGTCTTCTAAAACATCGTTTAATACAGTAGTGTTACATATCAATCTCCTCTCTGAAAACCACTTTTTACGATAGCACTAATTTCAAATCGCTGAGTTTTGCTGTTTTACTGGAAATTGCTTGAAAAGACAAAAACGCCTTAATACTCCGGAATTCCGTACAGTTACCTTATGTACACTATTTTGTACAGTCAGATCACAGATTAATTCAGATGCAGCGAAAACTGACCCCTATATCTCAATTCCTATCTCAGGGGGATCAGGTTTCTCTACATCTGACGGTACATTATCAAGATCGCCATCATCATCACCTTCATCATCATTATCATCACAATCTTCATCATAATGAGCCGTTTTAATCTCCCCTGGACGGATAAGGTGGAGGGTCCGTGCGTGACCCACCCAAGGCTTTAACGACTGCAAATACCGAATCAATGGCTTAAGAGTGTATCACGTCCGCGCGCCCGACCGAGTTTAGGTATTTGATAGACCTCAGCTGGCTGTGTGCAAGTCACACGCACACATCGACGTGAGATTGCCGCCAACCCGAAGTAATAAGTGACAGGGATCCGACAAAGGATTTGTAGGTATATATATTTTTTTTCTTGCTTTACGGTAATGAATACTAAAAATAAAATTACGACCATTTTCTTATGTAAAACATACTTGGCGCGACTTGGCAGTAAAATGGACACGAATGCCGCGACAGAAAATAGCATGACCGTCGTGCCAGGATGCTAAGATGTTAAACATCTGCCTGGCATCCCATGAAGGCCAATTTTTCGGGATGAGGTTTACAAAAATAGTATTTTTGGATCCAAGATGGCGGACAACTTTTTTTAATTTTGCAATATGGGTATTGTTTTATAAGTGTTTCAGTGCGCTGATTACGAAAATAACATTTATTTTGGAATCCAAGATGGCGGACAACTTTTTTTCACGTTTACAATATGGGTATGGTTATATAGGTTTTTCGGTGCGCTGATGACAAAAATAACATTTATTTTGAGATCCAAGATGGCGGACAACTTTTTTTCAAGTTTACAATATGGGTATGGTTATATAGGTATTTCGATGCGCTGATGACAAAAATAACATTTATTTTGAGATCCAAGATGGAGGACAATTTTTTTTTCAATTTTGCAATATGGTTAACATGTTGTAGGTTTTTTAATTTCACATTATTTTTATTTTAAAATAACATTTATTTTGAGATCCAAGATGGCGGACAACTTTTTTTTTCAATTTTACAATATGGGTATGTTTTTATAGGTTTTTCTGTGCGCTAATGACAAAAATAACATTTATTTTGAGATCCAAGATGGCCGGCAGTTTTTTTTCAAGTTTACAATATGGGTATGGTTATATAGGTTTTTGGGGACGCTGATCACGAAAATAACATTTATTTTGAGATCCAAGATGGAGGACAGTTTTTTATTTTATTTTACAATATGGGTATCGTCTTATGGGTTTTTGGGGACGCTGATGACCAAAATAACATTTATTTTAAGATCAGCGTCCCCGAAAACCTATTAAACGATACCCATATTGTAAAATAATAAAAACTGTCAGCCATCTTGGATCTCAAAATAAATGTTATTTTCGTCATCAGCGTCCCCAAAAACCTAGAAAACGATACCCATATTGTAAAATAAAATAAAAAACTGTCCTCCATCTTGGATCTCAAAATAAATGTTATTTTCGTCATCAGCGTCCCCAAAAACCTATATAACCATACCCATATTGTAAACTTGAAAAAAAAAACTGCCCGCCATCTTGGATCTCAAAATAAATGTTATTTTTGTCATTAGCGCACCGAAAAACCTATAAAAACATACCCATATTGTAAAATTGAAAAAAAAGTTGTCCGCCATCTTGGATCTCCAAATAAATGTTATTTTCGTAATCAGCGCACTGAAAAACTTATGAAACGATATACATATCGCAAAATTAAATAAAATTAAAAAAAAGTTGTCCGCCATCTGGGATCTTGATTTAGATTTATTTTGATTTTTATGATTTCGATTTCTATGATTTCGATTTATTACGATTTCTATGATCGGCCATCATTCATGAGTATGAAAATGGTACCTATATAAATTTTAAAAAGATTAAAAGTAATAAATATGTAACTCTGATCTACATTACTCTCTGCTGTCTGTGAATACATGAACACGCGAAAATTAAATGCCTCCCGAGCAGCAGAGCGACGTGGATTCCCCTTGACTCTTACCGGCAGACTGATTTTTCTTGGGCTTGGAACTCGTATATATTGAGCGATGGCATTGCCATACAAAAAATGTATGGGGAATTTCTTAGTGAATTGTTACGATATATAATATTTTTTTCGAGTTATTTTTCAAAAATCTAAAACGAGCAACTTGTAGCTAGTTTAATAAACTCGCGATTTAACATTATGTAGAAATTATAATTTGTGTTTTACATAATGATTTCGTTAAAGCCGTGAACCTTGTTTTTCGTATTTTTCGTGTTTTCTGGAAGGTATTTACGCAAAAATAAAAGGCAAAATATTTTTATCTGTCTCGTATAAGTAGTAGCAGTTATTTGAGAAGCCTATAGTACTATTTTTATTATCAATAATGATCTAGTTTTGGCACCAGGGTCAATTCAGTAACGCCTGTTTTGGCTAAAAACGTGTGATGCAGGCTTAAGGTGCTTTCTAAAGCACAGCGGAGCTCGAGATAATATGTTTTTGGTCACCCATCCTGTGACCGACCATGACGAAAGTTGCTTAACCGCCACTATCGCAGGCCGATCGCGCGAACCACTGCGCCACCGAGCTCCTCAATCTTCTCTACAGAAATAATTAAACAATTCTTAGAGTAACTTAAAAATAAATTAAAAAACAGAAAAAGATTACAAGTTGTAGAGCCCTCAAGAGCGTAGCCCGCGGCAACGTGCCTAGAAGACACTGCATTGCCAACCTTTATGGCAATGCTTCATAATCATAATCATTTATTCCTTTAAAATATGTGTTTACAGGATGGTCAATACAAATATAGTGTCAAACATATTTTGCCAGCTGAGGCGTAGGAAATTTCAATATTGTCAATAATAAAAAATAAACTTCAAATGTCAATTAAATTACAATTACAATATCAATTGATAATAATATTTAAAATTAAATGAATTTTGTAACATTATATTTTAGCCTCAAGAAATTCATTAACACTATAGTAACGTTCCTTTATCAATAAATCATACACTGCTTTCTTAAACCTTCGAAATGGTAGACATTTTATAGAATTAGGTATCTTATTATAAATTTGTATACACATAGCGTAACAATTTTTATGATACATCATTGTCCTTGGTATATGAGCGTGCACCTCTTGTTAGTCTCTGGACAAAGAAGCTGCCAGCCCTTTGGTCATGGGATACCAGATCGGGAATTTGATTATTTTTGCTTGTGTTTCCAGTGGTGTCCAGTGTCAATGAACCGTTGCCAGGCTGGATCGAAAACTTCAACGGACCAGCTGGTTTACTGGTGGCCTGTGGGAAAGGTAAACACCACACTGTTATAGCTATTCCAGGTATAATTTTCTTTAGATGTTCCCACTGCTAGGGCCTTCCTTATGGCTGAATAAAGAGGTTGGGTAATGCCACCACACCATTCAATACAGATTCAGATTTATTCTCCAATTCAATGACTATCTATGGACATTGGAAAACTTCCTCTTTCTTGCCTTGTATCGTATGTATGTATAGTAAAAGATCATAGTGCATTCATACCTCGAAGACCTTATTGCCTAGTGTAATAGATCATATTGCGTTGTAGATTCTGAATGCACTTTTGACTCTTGACTGTACACCGAATAAATGGCCCTAGAAAGTACCAAAACTAGGAAAATACCTAATACCTGTTCCTATACTAAAATAGTTCTCTTTGATTTGAATAAATACGTAAGAAATTTTTAAGTAATTCAAGGAGATAAAAAAAAAAACAATTTTCATCGGACAGTGAAACATATACTTACCTTTTCAGGCATTATGCGCAGTCTGTACACGGAGCCGGATCTGATCGCTGACTACATGCCGGTAGACATTTCCATCAAGAGCATCATTGCAGCGGCGTGGATGAGAGGAACCTTGAAGTAAATCATTTTAATTTTCCTTTATCCTCGTCGTGCCTCCAACTTGTTCCACCAGCAGTAGCACGATAAGGAATTGTCATTCCTCGTCGTACCACTGAATGCAGATACATGCAGTTCACAAGATTTTGTTCCTATTCATATCACATTAGTTTTACTTTAATTCATGTTTGTTAGTTTTCATCGACCACTTCATTCCCGTGAAGGAAAACATAAGAATCTATTTGATCATGCCAATACGTTTATCTCACCTCGATGTCACCTCATATATGAATAACCAACTAAAAAGAGAAGGCGCAGCGATCCAAAGCGATTCTTGGCCTTCGATAAAAACGTTATTATCTAAAACGATACATCGTTTAATGTCAAAGTCGGAAAATGACAAAATACTCCCCAGGTTGCAGCCCACAGACGACATCCCAATCTACAACTGCTGCGCGGGCAGACTGAACAACATCACGATGGGCGAGCTCGTGGACACCGGCAAGCAGCTGGCGGCCGAGATGCCTCTCAACGATATGCTGTGGAACGTGGGCGGGACCATCACCACCTCCAAGACTATACATTACATCAAGGTTAGTGTGGCATACATACATAATATTATCACGCCTTTTTCCCGTGGCGGTAGGCAGAGAAGAGCGATTTTCACTTGCTGCGATCTTTACAGATCTCTGTTGCTTCCTCTACACTCATCACTCTCTTCATGTTAGTGTGGCGCCACATTTTTTTATCGAGGTGATGTCTTCGCATACCGCTTTACTTCTCGATAAAAGAGCAGTGAAGCATGTGGGACTTGGACCTACTAAAAATACACCGGTCGGCAAGAAGATAGGTTGTGGAACATCGGCGGCGCCACCTCCAAGACCATCATTACAATCAAGGTTAGTGTCTGGTATCCTTGGTACGGCCACGCTTTGCGTAAACCGGCAAGTCACATAGGGAACAAATGTCTGGCCATGAGGCCACTGCTCGTTCCTGGCAGAGGAGAAAACCCAAGAAGAGCTGGCTTGATGTCGTCA